>JADBJO010000965.1:520790-568290 GCA_016801955.1 Conus betulinus | reverse complement strand
AAGTTCAGTCAAGAAAGAAAGATCCAGAATGTGCCGTTTGATTGGTGTCAGTACCACGTATAAGCCCTGGATTTTATCAGGTTAGTCCCAGATCCGCGGTCCATTTGCCCACTAAGTTTGGCGAATATCAGTTTCTGTCGATTTTACGTGATGTGGAAGACAAATAAACGAACTGGCGGACGCGGGCAAAACAAAGCGTCCTACGCTAGAAGAGAAATAATCACAAAGCGTGAAGAGACCACTTTCAAACTTGCACTTTGGTCTTTTTATTTTTAAAGTATTATTAACTTTTGTCAGTACAACTTTGAGTTAATCTGACAATAAATTGGTTTCAGTCTGTTATTAACTGAGAAAGAAGGTTAGCGCCCACGCATGCTACACACACACACACACACACACACACACACACACACACACACACACGCGCGCGCGCGCGCGCGCGCGCGCACACACACACACACACACACACACACACACACACAGAGAAAGAGAGTTTCCATTCACATCTGGCTCTCACACTTGCCACGTGTGTGCACGCAAACATAATACTCCATCCACGCCCACGTACGCGCACATTGCGCCCCGCCGCACACACACACACACACACACACACACCACACAGAGGGTATTCCACCCACTCACTTGCCCTGCCATCTCCACACCTTGAAACCTTTTTATAGGTCTGTGTTCACACTCCTCGCTACTCCACTACCCCTCCCCCACCCCGCACCCCCTATCCCACTAACTCCTACCCCGCTTCTCTCTCTCTCCTCTCTCTCTCTCTCTCTCTCTCTCTCTCTCTCTCTCTCTCTCTCTCTGTGGTAGATTGATGAGAGGAAAGAAGAGATGTGCGGTTGTCTGCAAGGAGCTGAAGGGATGGTGGGACTGAGCCAAGGCGAAGCTTACACACACACACACACACACACGCGCACACACACACACACACAGAGTCGGCAAGACCATTAAGATAATCCTATCAAACGCAGGGAAGAGAGGAGAACAGATCTCACCTAAGACAGACAGGTACGGACAGATACCAACTCCCGTGTTTGTCCACGGACAGATAACGGCTCTCGTGCCAGCCCTTGGGCGACAGCACGTAGCAGCTCCGATGTCTGCCCGTGTTATGATAGCAGCGCCCGTGTCAGTAGACCTGGGGTACAGACAGCAGCATCTGTGTCTGTGTACAGATAGCAGCGCCCACGTCAGTTGACCTCAAGTACAGATAGCAGCTTCTGTGTCTGTCTGTGTACAAATAGCAGCGCCCGTGTCAGTAGGCCTTGAGTACAGACAGCAGCTTCTGTGTGTGTCAGTGTACATATAGCAGCGCCCCCTGTCAGTAGACCTGGAGTACAGATCGCAGCTTCTGTGTCTGTGTACAGATAACAGCGCCCACGTCAGTAGGCCTTGAGTACAGACAGCAGGTTCTGTGTCTGTCAGTGTACAGATAGCAGCGCCCCTGTCATTAGACCTCGAGTACAGATAGCAGCTTCTGTGTCTGTCGATGTACAGAGAATAAAGCCCGCGTCAGGAGAACTTAGTACAGATTGCAGCTTCTGTGTCTGTGTATAGATAACAGCGCCCACGTCAGTAGACTTTGGGTGCAGATAACAGATTCTGTGTCTGTGTACAGATGATACTGCCAACGTCCTTAGACCTTGAGTACAGATTGTCAAGGTACAGATTGTAGCTTCTGTGTCTCTCTGTACAGATAGCGTCTATGTTAGTGGACCATGAGTACAGACAGATAGCAGCTGTCTGTGTACAGATAGCAGGGCCGGTGTCAGTAGACCTTCACACACACACACACACACACACACACACACACACACACACACACACACACACAGATAGCAACTCAAGTGTCTTAACGTAAGATAACAGCTCCCGTGTGTTCACGTACAGATAGCAGTTCCTATGTCTTTCATGTAAAGATAGCAACTTCTGTCTGCTTGTGTACAGATTGCAGCTCCCACGTCAGTCCACGTTTCAGACAGCAGCAGTCATGCTTCTTCCATGCACAGATGGCAGTTCCTGTGTCATGTACAGATGGCAGTTCCTTTGTTCATAATGTACAGATGGCAGCTCCCATGTCTGTCATGTACAGATGGCAGCTCCCATGTCTGTCATGTACAGATGGCAGTTCCTTTGTCATGTACAGATGGCAGTTTCCATGTCTGTCATGTACATATGGCAGTTCCTTTCTCATGTACAGATGGCAGTTTCCATGTCTGTCATGTACATAATGACCGTTCCCACTGTCTGTCATGTACAGGTGGCAGTTCCCATGTCTGTCATGTACAGATGGCAGTTCCCATGTCTGTCATGTACAGATGGCAGTTCCCATGTCTGTCATGTACAGGTGGCAGTTCCCATGTCTGTCATGTACAGATGGCAGTTCCCATGTCTGTCATGTACAGGTGGCAGTTCCCATGTCTGTCATGTACAGGTGGCAGTTCCCATGTCTGTCATGTACAGATGGCAGTTCCCATGTCTGTCTGTCATGTACAGATGGCAGTTCCTTTCTCATGTACAGATGGCAGTTTCCATGTCTGTCATGTACATAATGACCGTTCCCACTGTCTGTCATGTACAGGTGGCAGTTTCCCATGTCTGTCATGTACAGATGGCAGTTCCCATGTCTGTCATGTACAGATGACAGCTCCCATGTCTGTCTGTCATGTACAGATGGCAGTTCCTTTGTCATGTACAGATGGCAGTTTCCATGTCTGTCATGTACAGATGACAGTTTCCACTGTCTGTCATGTACAGATGGCAGTTTCCATGTCTGTCATGTACAGATGGCAGTTCCCATGTCTGTCATGTACAGAGAGCAGTTACCATGTCTGTCATGTACAGATGGCAGTTCCTATGTCTGTCATGTACAGATGGCAACTTCCATGTCTGTCGTATACAGATGGCAGTTCACATGTCTGTCATGTACAGAGGGCAGTTCGCGTGTCTGTTATGTACATATGGCAGTTCCCATGCCTGTCATGTACAGATGGCAGCTCCTTTGCCATGTACAGATGGCAGTTCCCATGTCTGTCATATACAGATGGCAGTTCCCATGTCTGTCATGTATGTAGATAAACACAGTTCCCATGTCTGTCATGTACAGATGGCATTTCCATGTCTGTCATGTATGTAGTAGATAAACAGTTCCCATGTCTATCATGTACAGATGGCATTTCCATGTCTGTCATGTACAGATGGCAGTTCCCATGTCTGTCATGTACAGATGGCAGTTTCCATGTCTGTCATGTACAGATGGCAGTTGCCATGTCTGTCATGTACAGATGGCAGTTCTTATGTCTGTCATGTACATATGGCAGTTCCCATGTCTGTCATGTACAGAAGGCATTTTCCATGTCTGTCATGTACATATGGCAGTTCCCATGTCTGTCATGTACAGATGGCAGTTCCCATGTCTGTCATGTACAGATGGCAGTTTCCATGTCTGTCATGTACAGATGGCAGTTTCCATGTCTGTCATGTTGAGATGGCAGTTTCCATGTCTGTCATGTACAGATGGCAGTTTCCATGTCTGTCATGTACAGATGGCAGTTTCGATGTCTGTCATGTACAGATGGCAGTTCCTTTGTCATTTATGTACAGATGGCAGTTCCCATGTCTGTCATGTGCGTATTGCAGTTCCCATGTCTGTCATGTACAGATGGCAGTTTCCATGTCTGTCATGTTGAGATGGCAGTTCCCATGTATGTCATGTACAGATGGCAGTTCCCATGTCTGTCATGTACAGAGAGCAGTTCTCATGTCTGTCATATACAGATGGCAGTTCCCATGTCTGTCATGTACAGATGGCAGTTCCCATGTCTGTCATGTACAGAGAGCAGTTCTCATGTCTGTCATATACAGATGGCAGTTTCCATGTCTGTCATGTACAGATGGCAGTTTCCATGTCTGTCATGTACAGATGGCAGTTTTCATGTCTGTCATGTACATATGGCAGTTTCCCATGTCTTATGTACAGATGGCAGTTCCCGTGTCTGTCATGTACAGATGGCAGTTCCCGTGTCTGTCATGTACAGATGGCAGTTCCCGTGTCATGTATATATGGCAGTTCCCATGTCTGTCATGTACAGATGGCAGTTCCCATGTCTGTCATGTACAGATGGCAGTTCCCATGTCTGTCATTTATAGAATGCAGCTTCCGTAACTGTCGGCAGACAGATAGCAGGTCCCAGGTGTGTACACGCACAGACAGCAGCTTCTCTGTCTCTCCACGTACAGAACTGCTCCCGTGCCTGTCCACGTAGGATACAGACATCAGGTCCCATGTCTAGACCCGTTCAGAGATAAAATTTCCATGTCTTTTCTACATACAGGTGGCAGTCTTTCCAGGAAAAGACAGCAGCTTCAGTGGCTGTCCGTAAATAGTTGCAGCACCCGTGACTATGTCAGCATGATAGCAGCCCCTGTGTCTGTCCACGACTAGAAAGCAAACCATTGTGTTCGTCCGTGTACGGATGTTGATGCTAACGTTAAGGATCAACGGCAGATGTCTAGTTATGCCATTTTATAGCCAAGCGATCACGGGGTCCGAGTAGGGGCCGAAAGCAGAGTGAACCCCCGTTATCAAAAGTGTGTGTGTGTGTGTGTGTGTGTGTGTGTACGCACAACTTAGAGGCCGATGATTGGATGACGACAAGCAGCGAGAGAAGCCGTTTGTCTATTTTGACTCTCGTGTGATGAATATACAGGATCTGGAAAAGGGCAGAGAAGGGGCGGGTATAAACAGGGGGAGGGGAAGGGGTGTACTACATAGTCGGTCGGTATTTTTTTTTAGCGTAAAATACAGGCTTGTGCTTTTTTTCGGGGAGGGGGAGGGGGTGCTGTTAGCTGCTAGTTTCCATCAGTCATGTAAATGATCTGGATTTTGCCAGTGACCTTACTGTATATTTTGACTCGTGTGGTGAGTATACAGTATACACTGGAACTGGAAAAGGGCAGAAAGTGGGGCGATATAAATTGAGAGAGAGAGAGTGAGTGACGTGTGTGTGTGTGTGTGTGGGGGGGGGGGGGGGGGGGGGTGGTGGGGGGGGGGGGGGGGGGGGGGGGGGGGGGGGGGGGGGGGGGGGGGGATGCGGTAATAAATATTATTTTGTTTGCTCGACACAGAAATCTGTCGCATTCAGGCTGCTATATACTATATAGTCTGTGCTTTTTTAGCGTAAAGAACAGGTATGTGCTTTTTTTCTTCGTGGGAATTGGGGGAGGGGGGCTGTTTGCTGTTCAACCTAGTTTCCATAAATGATGTAAAGAGTATGTTGGATATTGCGAGTGACCTAATTCCAGTCCAGAGCAGCGATCGAAGCCCGCTCCCGATTCCCCTTTCCCTGAGCGATCGATCTGCCTTTCGTCATCGACGTGTGTTAGTGTGGACTTGTCCCACAGGGTTGTCACTGTGACGTCACGCGTATGACGTTGATCAGTTCTATTTTGAAGCTGTCCATTTCAGGTTCCTTCACGGTTATCGGCGTAATTTGTTTGATTTGGAAGTCGGATTCATGTTGCATTCGTGATATAATTTGAGTAACTGTTGAGGAGCGAGTAAGTTTGTTTGTTTTTTGGGGGTAAGTTTTTTGTTTGTTTTTTTGGGGGGAGGGGGTATTTTCAAGGGGCTTGACTGAGTGTGAATGATAAATTCAGAATGTTGTAGTTTTCGTCATTAGCAAGACAGATGTACGTATGGTCAAGCCGCTTTAAGGAAATACGTATTATCTTCTCCTACCTAATGGAAACCTCATTAAACAGTTGGATTTTGACAGCGTGTTAAGTTAAATGCTTGTTGCACCCTTTACCTAAGAAAAGACATGGTTCTTTTTACCAGTGTATGAAGCAGCAATTGTAACTGATCATGATTTTATGGTTAAAAAAAACATGTGGCACGTGTATCCACCACTTCAGTGCGTGCACACACACACACACACACACACACACACACACACACACACACACACATATCGTCTGTCTCTGTTCATCCCGCTTTTCCTGCGTCCCACCCCTCGTGCACTCCTCACTACCCCCTTTTCGCCTCTCTCTCTCTCTCTCTCTCTCTCTCTCTCTCTCTCTCTCTCTCATCCATCCACCACCTCCACCCACACCCCCAGGCCCTCCACACCTTCTCACCCCTAGGAGGTACGTTTTTTACCCATCTCCAGAGGTCGTCAAGAGAAGGGAGGACGAGCGCCTCATGCAACAGATAGGCCTACCCATATGTTTTCTCTGCATTGTACCCCCGTGGGATGGTTTTGCCAACAGGAGAACAGGAACCGTACAGCTCGAAAAATGAGAGACAGCGTTGGGGAGGAACCGTAGAAGGCTAGGAAGTGTGTGTGTGTGTGTGTGTGGGGGGGGGGGGGGGGGGGGGGGGGGGGGGGGGGGGAGACAATGTTAAAAGCTCCAGGAATGGGGGAGAAAAATCTCTCTCTCTCTCTCTCTCTCTCTCTCTCTCTCTCTCTCTCTCTCACGCATGCACGCGGGCGCGCGCGCGCACACACACACACACACACACACACACACACACGCTCGCTCGCTCGCTCATACGCACGCACGCACACCCACTCACACACGAGAGAGAGAGAGAGAGAGAGAGAGAGAGGGAGGGATTGTACTGGTCTAGGAATTGGGGAGATTGCAGTAATAACCATACAGTTCTAGGAATGAAAGAACAGAGAGAGAGAGAGAGAGGGGGGGGGGGGGGGGGGGGGCTCAGAGAGAGAGAGAGAGGGGGGGGGCTCAGAGAGAGAGAGAGAGAGAGAAAGGATGGAGAAGACTAGGCGAGGGATGGGAAAGCGGGAGATCTTTGCTCGCGGGTCTTGTTCTGTTTTGTCGCAGTAGAGAGACGGAATGTGCAAAACGTCTGTTGTTGTTGCCAGACAGGCAGGCAACTGACAGACAGACAGACTGACAGTCGTGGGGGGGGGGGGGGGGGGGGGGGGGGGGGGGGGGAGGGGGGGGGGGGGGGGTGGGGGGGGGGGGCTTTTCCTTCTCCGCTCATCCCCAGCCAACCTGCCAACCGGCGGGGTGGGTTTCTCTCCTCTCCAGACAGAGCCCAGTGTGTAATAATGTTTGGCCTGCTCATTTGTCAGTACAGTCGCATAGTTGTTGTGTAACAATATGCGCGGTTACATAATTATGTGAAGAAGGCGCAGGGTTTCGGGGAGGGAGGGGTGGGGGGGGCAGGGGAGGGGAGGACGGTGGATGAGCACGCCCACACAAAACGAGCCTGCACACAAAAAAAGCACATTCATACCAGCACACATTTTTGGCGTCCCACGACACCACATGTCACTACAAAACTCGGAGCGAGCACACGCAAATACACGTCACCAGATCACAACACAACCACACTACACCTTCAAGCGCTCACACACACACACACACACACACACACACACACACACACACATACACACACACGCGCGCGCGCGCGCGCGCACGCGATCGCGCACACAAAGAAACACGTACACACATGTACAAACCCACTTCTCACACACTACACTTTCAAGCGCGTTCACACACACACACACACACACACACACACACGGCGGGCGCGCGTACTTGCGCACTCGCACACATTTTTTTACACACACACACACACACACACAGACATCTCTCTCTCTCTCTCACACATCTCTCTCTCTCTCTCTCCTCTCTCTCTCTCTCTCTCTCTCTCTGTGCCACTTCCATCACAACAAACCACACGAACGTGTTTTTGACACGGTCGTTGCACAAGTGGGGCCGCGGAATTCTGATCGTGGAGAAGACGTAGGAGGAGAAAAGGGGGCCGGGGAAAAGAGGGGTAGTGCACACTGCATGTTGCTGCTGCTGCTGCTGTATCCACCAGGCTGTTAGTTCCAGTCCTCCGCTCCCAGTCCTGAAGGGTTTGGGGTCTGGAGGGGAGCCCAAACAACATATGAAGCTCATCAGTGCAGATTTTTCGCTTGAGTGTTAAAAGGATGGACGACTGACTGCTGAACTGACTTCCAGTCAGCTCTGTGGCGCTCGGGAAAGAAAATGACGGCAGGCTGCAAACGGAAAGCCTGGGATAAAGACAGGGTTTGTTCCTGTCGTGTGTGTTTGTTTTGTTTTTTAGGACTGGTTAGAGGAAGAGCGCAGGGGGGGGGTGGGGGGTGGGGGGGGGGGGGTTTGAGGGGAAGGGGGGGGGGGGGGGGGGGGGGGGGGGGGGGGGGGGGGGGGGGGGGGGGGGGGGGGGGGGGGGGGGGGGGGGTGGGGGGGGGGGGGGGGGGGGGGGGGGGGGGGGGGGGGTGGGGGGGGGGGGGGGGGGGGGGGGGGGGGGGGGGGGGGGGGGGGGGGGGGGAAGCGGGAGGGGTGTTGCGCGCGCGATGAGAGAGAGAGAGAATATGTGTATGTTTGTAGGGTCCCAGTGTAACACGGAAGATTAAGCATTAAAAACTAGGGTGAGCGTAAGAATGTCTTTGTGTAAAGTTTCTTTTATTCTGCTAGTTTATCAGTTTCTTTTTTTCCTGTCTAAACACCCTGAAACATTTTTCGGACCGGAACCGCGTTATCTAAAGACGAATTTCAAACCTCGTGACAAAAGATGAAGTTTCCTTACAACACTTACATGTCTTCAGCGTTGTGATAAAGTCTAAAAGAAGACTGTGATTGTTCCGAGCAGTTGTGAGACTAGTTAATGCGCCAGAACAAGAAGATTTCATTTCAACCTTCGGACAAATGATGACGTTTCCCCACACCACTTACATAGCTCCAGCGTTGTGATAAACTATAAGAAGGCTGTGTTGGGTCCGAGTGGTTGTGAGACTAGTTAATGCACCAGGACAAGAATATTTCATCTTCATCAAATCCTCTTACTGTAAAGGACAAGCCTCACCGTCTGTAAAAGTAGGGTATCTCCAGTAATGGCAAGCTCATGTGCGGATGTGTCTCTTGTAAAGATGAGCTCTCCTTCTGCAAGGATAGGCTCTCCTGTAAAGATGAGCTTTCTGTTTGGGTAGGATAAGCCGTCGTTCTGTAAAGATGAGCTCTTCTTCCGTTAGGCTGCTGCAGTCATTCTCCGACTTGCTCCTTGATAAGATGTTGAAAGGGCCAGGCCAAGGCACCACTGCAAAAAATAAACCAAAACAAAACACATAGGACGCACATCAATTCACTCTCTCTCTCTCTCTCTCTCTCTCTCTCTCTCTCTCTCTCTCTCTCTCAGTGGAAGTAATTTCCGGACTGAAACGAGATGACGGTCTCGCAATGTGGATTCAGCTGCCAAACATAGCCTCGGGTGTTCTTGCCTCGAATAGCATTGTCTGGAGGAGGGAATGAACGTGTGTGTGTGTGTGTGTGTGTGGGGGGGGGGGGGGGGGGGGGGGGGGAGCATGGATCACTTCATTCTTACCTATGCAAAGGAATGGTGGACTGGGATTTAGCATAGTGCAATTTATCTCTCTGTAGTGTGTGTCTATCATCTGTGTGTGTGTGTGTGTGTGTGTGTGTGTGTGTGTGTGTGTCTGATTCATCATTTGTTATGCATGCATATAGGCACGGATGTCGGTATGAAAGTCTCGAACCGAACCGAAAGGGAAAAAGAAAAACCCTATTCCAACCTGCCGTGTTTCCAGTGGGAATCGAACCCCAGAACGTATATCACGCGTCTAACGCCATGCCCGCTGGGCCACGCAGTCCCAGGGCTAATCGTGCATGCACTCGGCATTTCTAAGTGTGGACAGCGTGTGTTGAAAATGAGAGTTGATTAGGGCTAGGAAGATAAAGGTCAAAGTGTTTGTTTTGTTTTTGTTTTTCTGGTTGGGTCGTTGCCAGACGCCAGGAAGCGGGGAGGTAGCAGGGCGAGAGAGGAGAGGAGATAAGGGTGCGAAGAGCTGGGAGAATCAATACTAACGGCAGCCGCAGCACTTGTGTGTGTGTGTGTATGTATGTATGTATGCAGGCGAGTTGAGTTCAGGTGTCGTTCCGAGGTGTTTCGTTTCTTCGTGTACAGACGCAGTCTGTGCATGGGTGTTTTGTGCGCCGCCCGAGGTTTTGGTGTACACTACATGCGAAATGACATGATCAAGTGTGTGTGTGTGTGTGTGTGTGTGTGTGTGTGTGTGTGTGTGTGTGCGTGTGTGTGTGTTTGAGAGGTGTGTGTGCGCGCGCGTTCAGATATTGTTCAGTTAAAATTTGTGAAGACCCGGTAAGCTTACGTTGTTAGGCTGGACGTTATAGAAATTGTCCTACTTCTTCTCATTAGCATTAACATTATTACTATCAATGTTGTATATAGGTATGTATGTACATACGGTTTTGGGCGAATTTTGTCATATATATAATCATTTCAAACTGAGGAAATTCAGCAGTGTGAAAGTCATGAGTAGTTCTGTGCTTTTCTTTTTCTTTACTCATGACATGCCCGTGATGGCATGCGCGCGCGCGCACATACATTTAACCACCCCCCCCCCCACCCCCCCCCCCCCCCCCCCCCCCCCCCCCCACCCCCACCCCCCCCTCGCGCAGAGAGAGAGAGGGAGACGAGAGAGACAGCGATCCATGGAGTACTTTATTAAAGGCCTCAGCCCTTCTTGAAGGTACGCAGCAATATCAGAGAGAGAGAGAGAGGGGGGGGGGGGGGGGGGGGGGGGGGGATGTTAGACTGAAGGTAGAGCGGCAGTACGTCACGTGTCCTATCATCTGCGGGGGCAGATACAGATAAACCAACAGCATCTAGCAAGGGGCAGATCAGCAGCTGTGGGCTGATGGATGGCCGACCTCTCTGCGAGTTCTCCCGCCCCTGATTGACGCGGGCCAGGTCACGCGCCTCATGTGCAACTGATAAAATCTCCACGTAACCAGCAGTTCTAAATTGCGCGCGCGCGTGTTGGTGCGTACGTTCGTGCGCGCGCGCGAGAGAGAGAGAGAGAGAGAGTGAGTGAGAGTGAGTGAGTGAGTGTGTGTGTGTGTGTGCCTTTGTTCTTCCACATTTATGCATCTTTTTCGTATGAACTGGAACGGGGAGGAAACCCACAGACATTAGATTCCAAGCGTTCCATAGTCATTAAAATGGCGATTCTTGTCCCCACTTCGTGTGCGTGTTATGTATATGTTGGAACAATGGAAAACCAAAACAAAAGCCCCCCCCCCCCCCCCCCTTTTTTTTTTCTTTCTTTTTCTTTGTCTTCAATTTAATTATCTAGTTTATAAAGAATCTTGGTTGGAGAACGATTTTATCGTGTCGATAAGGTCGCTTGTAACATCATTTTGTTGGCGCACCAGTGGTTTATTGAGTGAACCTGACGGTTACCAAAACAAACCAAACAAAAAACAGAAATAGCGATAAAGGAGTGCGGTGTTCGAGTGTAAGGAGGATACATGACGTTCAGAAGAGATCAGATTAAGAAAGATTAATGCTTCGTTAAAATCAGTGATAAACAGCAAACGTAGGACTCTTGATTGGCATGACTTCTTTTTTTTTTTTCTCGCAGCTCGTTCGTTCATATTCATGTTTAGTAATCAATTAATTAATTGATTTTTTAAAAGAAATTTATTTGAACAAACAAACGGGTGAGTAATAAAATATATGAATACAGATCAGTGCGAGTAAAAATTTCATCGACTCCTGACACCATAAGAACAAAATGGATTGATTAATTCATGGATTTACCATCAGTTACTGCACAACATATGGATTGACAATGGATTGATAAACGAAGAGGCTGCACATAAACTGGAGACCTAATTACAATATTTTCTGTTTCTCTTTTTATGCCCCTGTTATATTGTGCCATAGTTCATTCACTTAGTGCACACAAGCGCGCGCATTCACTATGCCTCTCTCACGCGCGCGCCTGCCCCCCCCCCCTCCCCCAACACAGTCTTTTTCTCCCCCCCCCCCCCCCCTCTCTCTCTCCTTACACGCACGCACACGCATGCATGCGCGTACTTTCTCTCTCGCTCTCTCACCACACACACACACACACACTCACTCAATGTGCGTGCGCATATTGGAATGACAGGTGCGTGGAAGGTAAAACGCCCGCTAGATTAGGGGAGGGAGCAAGAGGGAAGGAGGGGTGGAGGGTAGCGGCTAAGTGAACTGTTGGATCCATGCTGCGAGTGCACAGTCAATAAGGGGGAGGGGGGGGGGGGGGGGGGGGTGGGGGGGGGGGGGGGGGGGGGGAGAGAGAGAGAGAGAGAGCGGGACAGCACTTTAAAGTGTCTAGGGAGGATGCTGAGTCACGGTGAATGATGAATATTCTCGCGCACCTGTGACAGGCGGCCCAGGCCAACAACGGGATGGCAACATTCCGGGCGTAGGCACAGATGCTGCATTGAATGCCTGCGTGTCTGATGATCAGAGTGGGTCTTGTATGCATGCATGCTCCAGCCAGCCAGCCAACCAACCAGCCAGCCTAGCAGAGGAGTCTGTCCTACCGGCATGGTAGCCTATACTACTTGCTTTGCATCGTAGCGCATAATGGTTCGTCATATACCACCTGCATGGTAGCGCATTTCCGCTGTGTCAGGCCGTGTCATGGCGTAGCCTGTACTACTTACCCGCATGCCAGCCCGAACTCGCTGTAAAGTAGAATACACCGCCAAGCACATGGGTGTGTCAGAGGGGTGAACTCTGCAGGGTATGCAGGTCATTACGGCCGTAGAGATTTTTGGTACTGTCCAGTTTTCCAGTCTTCATTGCTGTTCTACGATGTTCCATGAAAAAAAAAAAAAAAAAAAAGGAACCGAAGTAAAGACCAGTAGAGACGGCTAAGATACCCCACTTACCCTTTTTAAGAAAAGATTCCCGCCCCCCGCCTTACAAAAAAAAAAGAAAAAAAAAAAAGCTACAGCGCGCCCACACACACGCACAACCCCGAGAAACAAATGCCTCCAACCACCACCACCCCAAAAAAGCAAACTGTCAAAAACAAAAAGCGAAATGGAGAGGAAAGGCATCAATCCCCCCCCCCCCCCCCCCCCCCCCCCCCCCCCCCCCCCCCCCCCCCCCCCCCCCGATAACATTAATTAAAGGGTACAAGTTCAAAGTATACACTGAATTAGAGGCAGAGAGAAAACAATGTCTAGCCATTAGCAGTATATTTGTTCATCAAACAGTTCTTCACGTTCTTCTGGTTTGATGGACCGCAGTGACTTGCACGCCTTGATAAAGGCTGGAAGAGAGTTCCAGGCAGATGGTGTCAAAATACAAAGCTGAATTTGAATAAATCGACGAGTACCCGGGATGAATGCAGTCATTGTACTGATCATGATTCGTTGTCACTTGTACAAACTGGGCAAAATATGGTGGCGTTATGTTTACATAGACTTCGAACATGAACATCATATTATCAATGAGATTATTTGTTTCTCTAGCGGTAACATGTTCAGTTTGGTTGTGTTTTATGTGGTTGATAAAAGAATTATTAGGTAAAAGCAGCGTAGCTGCGCGTCTATGGCTTGTTTTTTTTCCTTGTTGGTAAAAAGAGCAGCGCGACTGTGCTTGGAGTTGATTTTCTGTTACGTAATCATGGTTGGCACCGTTCCAAAGTGCAGCCGCGCAGCTGATGCAAGAAAGGCGATGAGTGAACAAACAAGGGGAAAAAAAAAAAAAAAAAAAACCTTCCGGGTATTAGCGTCGACACAGTATTTAAGCATGCTGAGGATAAAAACGAATTGCGGGCCAAGTGCTGGCAGACATAATCATTGATTACGACGTTTGGTTGCCATGCTAAATTTTTCTTCAATGATTGTACGCCCAGAGCACGGTATTCGCTGACCTGTTGAGCTTAGTGTACATCCGTTTTAAGAAGGGGGGGGGGGGGGGGGGGGGGGGGAGAAGAGAAAGGAGCATATTGTTATATACATCGTTTACGCGTGTTTTTATCATAATTACATGACAATAAATGTGAGTTTTTTCATGCGAACCGATAAATACCTAAAACGTTGCCGTTGTCGGTCCACTTTCTCTCTCTCTCTCTCTCTTTCTCTCTCTCTCTCTCTCTCTCTCTCTCTCTCTCTCTCTCTCTCTCTCCTCATCTCATATGTATTGGCCTTTTTCTAACCATGCATTCCCCTCCTCCGTCACGGAAACCGATTTTCTTTCTGTAGGCCAAGTTTTCTTATATTGATAAATGTCCATAACGAATGTATAGAGGGGTAGGGGAGAATATCAGTTATTTCCAACAATGAAGATTTTTGTACCATACTTGCTTTATCTAAAAAGCCTAATAGAAAAACAAACAAAAAACAACAACAAAAAAAAAAAAAAAAAAAGAGGAGGGAAAGGGGGGACATTTAGGAATATATGATACAGGAAAAAGAGGAGGGAAAGGGGGGACATTTAGGAATATATGATACAGGTTGAAAAATGAATATGGTGAAGATGCAGGTGCATACATGCATGAGCGCGCGCGCGCGCGCGCACAGGAGAGGGCTAGAGGACTGCGATTGCATTATGTGCCCCTTGCAGAGCCAGGGGAAATGCTGTAACAGAAAGAAAAGTAGCAGCAAACTGCGTCGAGATCACAGAGAGAGAGAGAGAGAGGCATACAGAAAGAAGGAACTGCCATGCGAAACTCGCCTCCAGCGTCGACCTGAGCGCGGAGAACATACACCGCCTTTGAAGTTAATGGCGTTCATTATTAGCGTTTGCAGCGGCAGCGCCGCACACACTCATAGGCTTGTCGGGGCATGCAATACGTTGGTGTTGGAACACGGATCAGTTTGGACGTAGATGAAGTGCCAAGTGATTTATATGCTGAGGGGGATGTGTAACGTAAGATCCCCCCCCCCCCCCTCCCTCCATCCTCATCCTTCTCATACCTACTTTGGCTCTCCCCCCCCCCCCCCCCCCCCGCCTTCTTTCATTGTATTGGCGTCTGTCTGTCCGACAATTCCCGCCGCTCTCACTCTCTCTTGCTTTCTCTCTCTCTCTCTCTCTCTGATGTTATTTGTAATTAAGATATATACACTAGGCAAATATGAAAAAGATCTGTGGTACTAAAATCACACACGTGTGTCTCGTAGCTTCAAAGTGAACAAGACCCCGCCCCCCTTCCCCCTCCTTCTTCCCGCTTTCTCTCCCCCTTCGCAAAGGTTTTCTTCCAATGTGAAGGGTTTTCTGTCACGAGCAGAGACAGGCACGAGATGCATGCGATGCTACTACCTATTCCAGTTCATCTTGTCCGCACATCTCTCTCTGTGGTCTGTCAGTGTGCTGCACGTTAGACAAGTGCGCAGCAAGACATTTGTTTTAATGAGGATATTGCTTATCTGCCGTGACTGTCTCTCTCACTCTCTGTCTCTCATTTCGCAGACCGATTTTGTGTTTGTTTTGCTCGTGGGCGTTGTTAAAAACATCCAGCTATCTCATTTTGCGAAGCGTTTTGTTTTAGTCGTTGGATTGAAGGTGTTGGGCGTGGATTACACTATCGTGTGTTTGTGTGTGTGCGCGCGCGCGCGCGCGCGCGCCGACATATACATACCTCCGTTCATGGAATTAGGGTTGACTCGATATAAGAGAAAAAGGGAGTGAAGAGCACGCAGTTGCGTCCATATTTTTATTTCTTTTTAGCAACTAAAGTTACGTTGAGGAATATTAAATAAAGAGGGTGGGTAGGAGAGGAAGACAAGGATCCCACTGGATCTAATCAAAAGTGCCCCTCGCCAGAGTGTTGGGTAGAGCGACGGTGTCTTAGACTTCTCCCGTTCGGACTACTTAGGGAACAGTGTGTTGGAACTAAGCTCCACGAAAAAAAAAAAAGAAAAGAAAAAAAAAAAAAAGAAATTCAGTATTCACGTAACATTTTTTTTCCACGTGTGAATGATTTAAGCAAAATAACTATGTATAATAAGTCATGACAGTATTAGTCCAGTTCGAACGTGAAGTGCGAGGCTACTTTAATGCACTAAGAGAGACAGCCAGTAGAATTTCGAAGTTGCGCTGATGTCATCAAAAAAACCTGGCAAGTCCCATCTGTCGTCCCTCATGTGTGTGTGCGCGCGCGCAAACGAGAAGACGTGACTCGATCCTACAGTTCGAACCGGATTAGGTTGCGAGGGATTAGTAAAAAGTGGGGTGTAGTCTGCGTGAGGTTAACTGTGTTACAAGTCCCCACAGAATTAGTCCATGTGGGACCACCTACTTTGGAAGAGAGGACTAAAAGCTTGCCGAAGTGGAAGTCTCCGTCAGTGCTCTCGTGTGAGCTGGAGAGAGAATCTCGAGAGGAACCCCTACCAGTTGGAAGAGGTTACTATTTTTGTTTTTCGGGTACAAAATGATGATTACTATTATTATTATTATCAAATAATAAATAATGGCTCGACCATGATATTCGGGAAGATTCCTCAGTGATATCCCTTGCCCTCAAGGCAGCAATTGCCTCGTGTTGAACTGGATTAAAACGGAATGAAACAAAAATACATTCTAGGTTGGTTAAAGTTACCCTTTGTTTTTCTTCTGTTGCTTATAAATATTGATAGGCACGTCGAGCCGCATGGTTGGTCTAATTCTGTCAGCTTCCTGGCAGTTAGGAGGAGGAACTGGCGGCAGACACGTGGGAGAGCCGTTGCTAGTGACGTAGTTGCGGCACACACGTTGCTCGTATCGTTCCCTTTCCTCACTCCAAGACCGTCCCGAAGCGCTTACTTGTTCCAAGAGCGGGTCATCAGCTACCCGTCAAGTGTTTGCAGGTGGCATCTTGTTTTTTTGACGTAACATCTCAGTCCGATTTCGCTGCGTCCGGTTAAAATTTTTGCCATGATGATTGCATTCTCTCTCTACCGTTTTTGAAACAACGTAGGTCTACTTTGCTATTTCGGAAACCGACTTTAATTTATCATGTAGTATAGTTGTCGTAGCAGGAGTATATTTCTTTTACCGAATTCACTATTAGCATTACGCTTGTAGCCTTACTTGAAAATAAAAATCATTTATTCATTTTCATATCTATTGGCTTAGTTATTTTGTAATGGGCCAGATGTATTCATAAATGGTCGGTCTTAATTCAGTATGTTGTAAAGTATTTAATGAATACCTAGTCCTCTGCTAGTGTAAATCGCTTTCAGTTGTCTAATCTTGATTGTATTAATATTTTGTTGGAGTATTTGGATAAAGTCTTGTTTAACACACGTCTTTCGTCAGTGTCTAGGCTGAAGATCAGCTGTAGGTGATCACCATTTACAAGAACTTGTAATACTGAAAGTATTGCTGTAAATGTTAAACGGACCTTTGAATGCCGTATGATTGGATGTCCTGTTTATGGAGGGGGGCGTCTGAAAATGCCATATCAGTATTTAGTATTATGCTTGGATTGGTTTCTGAATACTAGTACATGTAATTGCAACGAAAATGTCATTATGAGTCGCACACACTCACACTGGGGAGCGTGGGAGGGCGTGCACACAGACACATGCGCGCAGACGCACAGTCGAAACAGGGCGATTGTAGTCTCAGTCTGTACACATGTATGTCACACGTACACGCGCGCACGCACACATACACGCGCGCGAGCGCAAACACACGCTATAAAGTAAGTTTTTAAGAGAGAGACAGAGAGAGAGAGAGAGGGAACCGGGAAGAGATGGGTGCTCTGCCTGTCAAGTAACTATTATTTTTGGATAATTGTCAAAGAAGAGGGAGCGGGCAGAAGGTAGTGAGAGAGAGAGAGAGAGAGGAGGTGTGTGTGTGTGTGTGTGTGTGTGTGTGAGAGAGAGAGAGAGAGAGAGAGAGAGGAGTGTGTGTGTGTGTGTGTGTGTGAGAGAGAGAGAGAGAGAGAGAGAGAGAGAGAGAGAGAGAGAGAGCACATGCGCGCGAGATGAAAAAAACCTTTGCAGCTGCTTGTTGTTGTTTAGTTCGTGGTTTGTTCTTATTTGGGTGTGCGACAAGTTTCTACCCCTCTCTGCTACCTTTCAGCAACCGCTCCCCTCCCCCTTCCCCCGCTTGCTTTCCTCTCTTTCCCACCTCTCCCCTATTAACTCGACATTTCCTGCTAATGTATCCCTCACACCTCTCATTGGAAGCTCAAATATTATGTGGCTAGGTTTCTGTTTGTTTGATATTCTGCGTTTGTTTTGTAACGCATTTTCCATCCACTTTCAGTGTCAAACAGGACGTGTGTTAAAATGCTTAGAAATGGAGAAATCGTAGAACCGGGGTTGTTGTTGTTGTTGTTTGTTGTTGTTGTTGTTGTTGTTGTTGTTTGTGTTGTGTGTTGTGTGTGTGTGTGAGAGAGAGAGAGAGAGAGAGAGAGAGTCCTACATTTTGAAAATCGCAAGAGACGGGGAGAAATGAAGGTGACTGATCGCTCAGAAAACGCACGGTTGTTGCGCAGTTACTACACACATGCGCACGCACGCATACATACTTCCAGTAAATTCAGTTAGGATTTTTCTTTCTTCTCTTGACAGTTAGGATTTTTCTTTCTTTTCTTGAAAGATAATAGCATTCTAATCATGTTAATTGGCAATTTTGGACACCACAAAGGTTTTGAAAGTGAATCGAAGTATTAGAAATATGTATTCAAAAGAACTAATTAGAGGGGGAAATTCCCATTTCCCTGTGGAGATATAAGGTGGACAATACGCGTGCACCCCCCCCCCCCCCCCCCCTACTCCCACATTCTACCCACCTCTCGTACTCTCCCCCACCTCCCTCCTGCCAGTACTCTCCCCTCCTTCCCGTGCTGTCCCCACCTCCCTCCCTCCCCCGTACTCTCCACACCACTCTCCCTCCCTCTTTCTCCCCACATTCGCCCTTTCCACTCTCGCTCCTGTCTCCTCTCCCTCCCCTCCCTTCACTCTCCCCCTCCTCTCTCCGA
Organism: Conus betulinus; assembly: GCA_016801955.1. Taxonomy (NCBI): domain Eukaryota; kingdom Metazoa; phylum Mollusca; class Gastropoda; order Neogastropoda; family Conidae; genus Conus; species Conus betulinus. The sequence continues at coordinate 549,481 of JADBJO010000965.1, read as the reverse complement.
ACTCTCCACTCTCCAACCACACTCCCCACCATTCTCCCTCTTTCAATCTGCCCTCTCCTCCCTCTCCCCCTCCCCAGGGGAGAGTGGGAGAAGAATTAATGCATTTTATTTACATCACGTACAAGAAAGAAAAAAAAAAAAAACCTCGAAGATTCATAAAGCAAAGAACGAAAAATAAAATATGTGCACTATAAACTATCAAATAAAACAACCAATGGATGCGTATTAGCTCCCCCTCCCCGTTCCCTTCCTGGCACCTACCCCCATAATACCCTCCCACCCCTAACACACTTCCATCATAGCAACAGATCGGGCAACACAGAGGCAGAGAGTTATTTGGTTTGTGATTTGTTGTCAGGTCAGAGTCTGGGCTACGGCTTTGTCAATTATAAGCGACCAGAGGATGCCAGCAAGGCTGTGTCCACGCTCAACGGTCTTCGGCTGCAGAACAAGACCATTAAGGTCAGTTGTTCGGTCCTGTTGGTCCTCTCTCTCTGTCTCTCTGTCTCTCTCCCTCTGTCTCTTACCTTTCAGGAAAGGTAGTCATTAACCTCGATTTGTTTGTTCAGTGTCACTAGCTTTAACACTTTTTTCATTGTAATGATTGCATCAGACTGATTTAGTGTATGTTTTTTTTTTTTTTTTTTTTTTTTTTTTTTTCAGTTGGTTATGGGTCTATTTGCATCGTAAGTGTACTTTGGTTTTCTTGCTCATTTCGGTATGTAGCTTCAAATATTGATTTAAAAAAAGAAAAAAAGAGAAATCTTGGAGATTTTTACCTCTTAGATTGGTTGCCCCTTTGATCGTTTATATCGTTTTTATGGCTGTTCTTTAAGTTTAACATGTTCAATTGACATTTATTTGATGTGTTAGGATGTATGTGTTGAGGACAGTTGATAAAAAAGTGTTTGATAAGAATTCGTTCATTGAGACCAGGCTCCAAGTCCAAATAGTCAATGAGGGGTGTTTATTTTATTTCATCTTTAAGGGTATTAATTTTCTTCGGAACTTGCTTTCAAAGATTGGATTTTTTTTTTCATTTTATGAATTGTGTGCCATGATTAGTTCGTAATTTGTGACTGAGTTTGCTGATATTAACTTGATGTCTATAGTTTTTTTTTTCATTATTTGATTACTCATTCATTCGTATTATTTGTGTGGCAAATGAGTCCTATTTCTATTCGCTTCAGGTTTTGAGTTCTAAATATAGGAAGTCCCAAGCGGGTTTTGCAGTTTTTTTTTTTTCGCCCTTCCTCTCGCCCATTGAGGTTACTTGTTCTAGTGCAAAATGATCTACGTGAACGGTGATGTCCGATATTACTTCAGGTGCAAGCTTTTCAACATATTTTGAACTTTGGGCCAAATTTTACGCGTTGATGCCAAAAATACAGTCTGCATGAAATTCGATCAAACGTTTTGTTTGTCACCTTGTTTTCAGAACTGGTATCAGGATCCATGAAATGGACCTGTTTGTATTTGAAGTCCTTGGCCACTGTAACCCATTTTCAGCAAGCAGTCCGTAAACGTTTTGTGTTTTAAGATTTCTGTATGTTTAGAGGTTTTTTTTTTTTTTTCCTTTTGAATTTTTACTGCACAAAGGTTTACTGTAAGGGAGGAGGAGAGAGAGAGCAGGCCATGTGTTAAAGGTGGCGCTGGTAATGTCGGAATCACATTGAGAAATGTTGAGAGCCCGCACATTTTGGTTTCAGTTTCATCAAGGAAGCGTCACTGCGTGCGGACAAGTCCATATACGCTACACCCCATCCGCTAAAGTTTTGAGACCACACTACGTATGATTTTAAGCTGATGGATAAATGAATTAACAACCAAGATGAGAGAATTGTTCTCAGGATGGCCCAAACAAATGTGAATAGAGCCACTTAAACATTTTTTTTTTTATCACGACTGTGAAAAAAAGGCTTCTTAATCATTGACAGGTTTACATGTCATGAAAATTGTCCCATTTCAGAAATTTGATTTCTCCCACCCGGAAGGCAACTTCAGTTTGTAATCGTAAATGAAAAAAAAATCTTCCTACCCTCTCCCATCTTTTTATTTATTAGCTCTCAACTTCTAATAGGACAGATGGGGGTTGTGTTTAGTGCTGGCAGCAGAATGTATAGAACCAAGTAACTAGTCTCCTTTTGCGTTGACATCTGCTGCTGCCAGTGTTCTTACATTTGTTTTCTACCATAATGTTATCATTATGTTATTAACGTTTATTTGCAGTTTTCCTTTGATTATTTCACCTCAGTCTCATTTTAGTTAGCATTACCCTCGAACCTGTCTGATCTTCTGTTTGTCTGTCCTGGTTGTCCATAATCAGTTTTACCGTTTCGTTTGCATTTTTACAAGTCTTTGTTGATTTTCAGGTGTCTTTTGCTCGACCAAGCTGTGAGAGCATTAAGGGAGCTAACTTGTATATTAGTGGCTTGCCCAAATCAATGACACAGTTGGACTTGGAGAATCTCTTTTTTCTCAGTCCGGGAATATCATTACATCAAGAATTCTATATGACCAAACGACAGGTACTGCCATGTTTTTGACATTTTGATTTCACTTTCCAACAGTACACAGCCATGCTGTGACCAAACACTTGTTGATACATCAGTCCAACTCTTGGTGCAGTGTGCCCATGCTCTCCTACATATCTATTCCATTCCCTTCTATACCCGTACTTGTCATTATCGTATCCCATACCAGCCCTTCTTTAAACCATAGAGGAATTTGTCATGCTTTGCTTTGATTTCAATTGGTTTCTTATCATTTGATTCGTTTTCCACCACCCCTTGAGTTTCATTTCAAATCTCGGTATTTCCTTATTGCTCTTGAAACTACCATTGTAAAGCAAATGAATTTTGAAATGGTAGTTGTTTAATGCGATGGTATTTGTATCGGCATATAGAAAAAAAAAAGGAAACGCGTACACAGAAGCTCAAAATGAAATCAAGCATGTTCTTATCCTGATCGAAACTGTAGTGAAATTGTGTTGTGCTATCAAGTGTAGGAAAATTATGCTGGGTTTTTTTTTTTTTTTTTTTTTTTTTTTTTTTTTTGTGTAGGAGCATTGTTTGTGCCCCAGTCACAAGAATGACTACTGATGTATCGAAAAGTGTTCATGAATATGATGATGTTTTGATGTCTGTGTCAACGTTTTACTCACACGAATTCACACATTTTTCTAGGTGTCATACGCAAGGCCCAGTAGTGAAAGTATAAAGGGTGCTAACTTGTATATAAGCGGCTTGCCAAAGGCAATGACTCAACAGGATCTCGAGAAACTGTTCTCCCCAGTGTGGGAAGATTATTACATCCAGAATTCTTTATGATACAAACACAGGTCAGAATCTGGTTTCTTTTTGTTATTTTCTTTTCTTAAATGCATGATCGGTCAGTTGTTTTCTATATCTCTTTTTTTTTTTTTTTTTTTTTTTTTTTATTTGCGCCCTTGAACTTTCACAACAGTTGAGCATTTTGTTTCGTTTCCTTTTTTTTCCCATTGTGTTTTTTCTTTTTAACTCTTTCAGCCTTTGTTGCATTGGTTTCTTTTAGTTAGCATCCGCCTCGTTGTCCGTTGGAATTTTTTTTTCGAAATTTTTTTTTCTATTGTAACGGTGTATTTCTTTGTAATGTAGGGTTTTTATTTTCCCAACATTTGATCTGCAGTTTTGATTTCAGTTGAGCTTTCTTTCTTTTGTTTTATTCTGTTTTCTTTCTCCTGAATTCTGCTGTTTCACATGTACATGTTTCCCCTTGATTTGTTCGAAGCAAGGTATCCTATGAACTAACCTGCATGAGATGCTGTTTTCGGACCGTGTCCATGTTGGCTGTTGAGCTGTTGACTCACCGTTGAGTGTGGTATATAATGTTGGTGTCCATCTTGTGTGTAGCACACGCGTTTATCAGCCGTTTTAAAAACACCCTGCTTTCTTAGTCTGTCATGCTGCTGCCATTCTTTGCATACTACGCACGCTCATTTAAAAAGGCTCGACATTCTGAAAGGAATTTTTAAAGAAAGAAAGTATGTGGACGACTTAGAAGAGTCTTAAACTGCGGAAATGAGGATTTTATTGCCTTATCGTGCTCACGTCGAGATACTCGATTGTGCACATTTCCATGCAAGCTCAAACTTTAGTGGGGAGTTGCAGTGCAAGTAGGAATACAGGCTAACTTCGCTGCTCCGTTTGCAAGGTTGACAGTATACTGAATCTTTTGAAAGGCTCTGAAAGAGAAAGTCTTGGATGATTTCAGATTGGAAATGTGAAGCCATGAATTTGACGGAGTGTATATTTCTGTGTGAAGGGGGAGACAAACTCTTCAGAGGAGCTAGAGAATGTGGTAAATTGATAGTAGTTTACGGCCTTGTTAACCTCTGTATTGAAGGTCCGTGTAACAGACGTAATTTAACTTGAACTTTAAGACACGATTATTTTATGGCTTCAGTTGGGAAAATGTCAAACGATGAATTATATCTAGTTATTCAAGGTAAAGATATCCATCACATTCTTCAAAGCAAGATTGCTTTCATGTACTACGTTAGACTAAGCGACACTGTGGCATGTACCATGTACATTGATACTGCAGCTTAAAACACCTTTTCTGGCATGCCGTCAACATTTTGTAGCGGTGATAGTTTTACCCGGTCAAATTCAGTAGCAAATGGATACGGCTTAAAGAAATTGCGGAAGAGGAAATCAACCGGTTTGAAATCGTGGCATGATTGCTACGTATGAAAGGATGGAATGTGCATGTACGCCCGAGTGCTGTCTCGACATTCATTTGTCTAAAGCCGTTTACAACTGATGCTACTATCGGGGACGGACAAAAACGTGGGGGTGACAGACAGAAATGGGAATAGGAGGGAGTCTTTCCGTCCAGTATGATCGTATTTTCGTCAGAATAATATTACTTTAACTTCATTATTTAAAAAAATGTAAGTGAAAAGGGAACTTAATGTTTATGTGTACACACACACATTCTCTCTCTCTCTCTCTCTCTCTCTCTCTCTCTCTCTCTCTCTCTCTCTCTCTCTCTGTGTGTGTGTGTGTGTGTGTGTATCCCTGCTTCCCTTCCTCCATCAGATGATCAGATTAATAATGGAAGGTTTCCCGCGCCAGTTATAGTTGAGCTGATGAAATATTCAGTAACGCTGGATGGATAAGGTTAGCATCGGATGTTGTCTGGCTGTGTGGACTATTGATTTGTCGCACAGTTCGGGAGGCGGACTCCAGGGTTTATCATCCAGCCAGAGTTTCAAACTGTAATGACGCTGTAGAAAGTGGATCAAAGGCCCCCCCCCCCCCCCCCCCCCCCCCCCCCCCCCCGCCATCCAGACACTTTCAGACTGTGATGATCCAAACTTTCAACGTATCGAACGCACTAATTCTGTTGCTTGCGGTAAGCGCTACAAAGGAATTTTTTTTTTTTTTTTTAGGAAACACATTTTGCTTTTTTGTGTGTGTCGAGAAGGAAAGCTGCTGCGTACACATGCGTTCGGCTTTTCACGTGTCAGCAGCCCTGATAGGTCAGTTCAGCTGATGTGTGTTTAAACTGAAATCACATGTTAACTAACGTCTGCAACTATCGAGTGTTCTTTGCTAAATATGAAATTGAAATTATTTGAATTATTCCAGATTCGTTCTTCTTTTCCTGAAATACTTAACAAAAGAAGAAGAAAAAAAGGATTATGCCATGGTTACTGTACATATGGTATCTTGTCTTTTCTCTCTCCTCGGTGGGTGGGATGGAGGGGGGATAAAAGGATGAGAATTAATTATTTTCTTGTGATTATCAAGTATAGAGGACTAATAAACTATGAGAATACAGTTACTCACATAAGGCAGGATAAGATGCAGATATATCGATGAAACCTCTGATCAGTCTGAGAATAGCGAGTGGCAGCCTAAACAGTTTTTACACACACACACACACAAGGAATCAGTACATTACGTAAATGGCAAGCAGTGCTGTGTGTCTGTGTTGTCCGGGATTTGATGTTCTGTTCGGTTTCTCAAAGTACCCATCTTCTGTGTGTCTCTCCGCTACTTCCGTCTTTGACTCAAACGGAATAATTTTCATTATTATCTACACGTTTCCTAACTGTGGGCCTTGTGTTGATACCCAAATCCCAACATACAAAAAAAAAAAAAAACAACCGTTTATGCTACATGCTTTTTCTTTATTTCACGCAAAAGTACACCAACAATGACATACTCCAGACACGCAAACAATGACGCACAACCGAAGATCGAACACACACATTAGCGGTCAGTGTTTAAATGGTCTTTGTGTACACAGTAGTTTTGAAATGCCTTGGGCCATGCTATCGCTTGCTGTGGTTTTTGTGAATGTCCTGCGTATTTTTTTTTTTACGTTTGTCACACACCACCTTGTACTGTACAAAATGAGAACGTTGGCTTGTGGTTGGTTCATTCTGTGTGGACTTGTGTACGTGTGCTTTGAAATGGATGTCTGCTTTCTCTTCTCTGTTGCCATCATTATTATTAACATCGGGTGTTTCATTGTCGGCGTAGCTTAATGTGCATTCATGTTCATGTTCGATCCACGAGCACATGTGTCTGATTTGATTTTAACAGTAATGATGATAGTGGTTATGTGAATTGACATACACAATTATTATTTGTTGGTCTACTTAAAGTTTTGAAAATATTAGATTTGTTGATTTTAAGAGTTCGTAGAATATATTCAATATATTGTGGCACATTTTTTTTTTTTTTTTTTTTTGTAAATGCATCGAAAGACAAAAGTTAAGAATATTTATGTGAAATAAACAGATGGTTCTGGAATTCTTTTGGCTTAGTGATATTTGTTCCAGGACAGCACAAATTTAATGGCAAGGTGAATAATTGATTGAAACACACCGTGTTACTATTATTTGAAATCAAATGGTCTTATATTGTCTCTTTCCTTCAGATTGTTATTAATTATGTGTTAAAACTTTTACCATATTCAGGCAGCATACTTTCATTCATATAAGCACAGACGCTTTTGTACACTCTCAATCATTGGCATGTTTACCTGAACGCATAATCGCATAAATACTTGACACGCATGCATTAAACACACACTTTCCTATACATATATACATACGTAAGTAATGCGTACGCCATGCAGAACTTTCAGTATTATTTGTTGGGAGGAGGATGAAAATGAATATTCCTTGTTGAAACAACTACGACAAAAAAACAAAAAACAAAACAAAAAAAAAAAATATACGAAAACCCCAAAGATAACAGTTTCGTGTAGTTGCATCAGAATTAGAAGGGTATGGAATACAGCAAATTTGGGTGGGGTGTTAACAACCAGCAAAGATGATGATTTTTTTGGTGGCGTTTAACACCAGCAAAGTTAATCACATTCTTTTGGGTGATGTTTTATAACCAGCAAAGATAATCAAGTGATTCTGATTGGGGTTACCAACTAGCAAAGATGATGATATAACTTTGGATGGAGTGTTAACAAGTTGCAAAGATAACGTATTTTGGATGGAGTTAACCGAAAAAGATAGGTGGGGTTTGTCAATCAGCACAGATAAACAGATGATTCTGGGTGAGGTTATCAAGTAGCAAAACAGACTTTTTGGTACCGTTTGAAGACCAGCAAAAGTGAGTTAGCAAGTTTGACGGGATTTTAAACAACCAGCAAAGATACTTCCATAGTTTGCAACAATCGCTATCACTCAAATTGTGTATTCCATTACATTTGTATGAAGATTTTAGGGTGGGATTGACAAATATGAACTTGATTCTTTTCTAATTTATACACCCCCTTTGTCAAAATTAAACGGTTTCTTCCTGAGGGCAAATAGGATTGAGTTGTTTTCTTTTTTTTTTTTTTTCCAACAACCACAACACGAACAACAAAACTGAAATATCTTCATTTCATGTCTTTTTTTTTTTTTTTTTAAGCAGAAATTTGAGACTATAGAGAAGTCATCGGTAATGCCCGTGATCATTTTCATTTGTGTTTGAATGACAGGATGCGTTTTCAACCTCTCAAGTTTAAGTCTCTTTGTTGGTATTTCTGGGGTAATAGAGACTCTTATTCTAAAATGCATCACTTTCATGAGCATAAGTCAGTACCCAGGTTGCATTTCTTTAAGGGATGGAGGCTTTCGGTTTTAAAAAGACATCAGAACTGTACTACAGATGCAAACAGAATGATCATGTAGGCCATTACTACAGTTCATTTGCCTTGTTTGATTCTGATGCTAAACAACGCACGCTTGAAAGCTAGACACTGACCGGGGATTCTTGGAACTGTTGCAGGTCTATCCAAAGGGGTAGGTTTCATCCGCTTTGACACACGAACAGAAGCGGAGCGCGCTATCCAGAAGCTGAACAACCACATCCCTGAGGGGTGCGTGGACCCCCATCACAGTGAAGTTTGCCAACTCGCCCAGTTCCAACAAAAATCTGGCGGGCATGACACCCCTGGCTCTGGCCACCTATCTGTCCCCTACCCCGTCGTTTCTTTGGACCCATTCACCATGCCACAGCCACCAGCCGGTTTAGGTACTGTTGTCCTGATTGGATTAGCTTTCGTGTGTGTGTGTGTGTGTGTGTGTGTGTAAACGTGGTTTGGAGCTATACTTGGGCCAGGCATCTGGCAAATCACATCCATCGTTAACGCGCTCCATTTTTCTCGCTTCGGGTATACAATTTGATGGTCAGCAGTGATTGATGTCTGTTGAGGGAAACTGAGTTCTGGATCAACTGTTTTCATTTTAAGGATACCAAGTTTTTGATTAGTAGGTTACTAGGATTTTCAAATATGCTATTGCATACTAAAAAAAATGGCATTGCATATTGTCATGCAACTAAAATTTGAGTTAAGTATTCACTTTGAATGTAATGTTGAAAAAGGAAGATGAGCTTCTGTGTCTTCGTTTAGTACTCGCATTTCTATATTTCAAGGAACCGATCGAAAAGATCAGCGCTTGAAATTGGTAGTTATTGACCAACGGCTTTGAACAACAAAACGCAACATACCGATCTTTAGGGGAAATTGCAGTTTTAAGCGGACATAGATTATATAGCAAAGCTTATGTCCGAGGCGAAAACATGGAATGTTGGGTCTGCTCAAGCAACAAATCGGTTCATTTGTAACCAAAGGATTTTTCGTTAGAACTGTGTTTGGTAAAGTGATTTGAAAATGTATGTCAATATTTTTTTTTCCGACCGTGTGAAATGTTCCTAGGGAGGAAAAATTGTTGACACCTGTGCTTCACCCCTGCAGGTATTCCCCTCTGGAGCCAGGCATCCTGCCCAACACCATCCTTCCCCCGACCCTCACCACGGCAGGCACCGCCGCCTCCAACACCGCCACCACCCCGGCCCCCCTCAACAGCACCGGCTGGTGCATCTTTGTCTACAACCTGGCCCCCGACACGGAAGACTCCGTGCTGTGGCAGCTCTTCGGACCTTTCGGGGCCGTACAGAGCGTCAAGGTGATTCGCGACTACACCTCCACCAAGTGCAAGGGATTTGGCTTCGTCACCATGACCAACTACGAGGAAGCGTTGGTGGCCATCCAGAATCTCAACGGTTTCACTCTGGGCAACCGGGTGTTGCAGGTCTCGTTCAAAGCCACCAGTCGGAAGCCGTAGACTTTGGGATAGCTACATCCCCCCCCCCCCCCCCTCCCCCCCCCCCCTCTCTCCTTCCTCCCTTGGCACGGAAACTACACGAAGTTAACAGTGGCAACAACAGAAACAAAACAGCCGTGGCAGTTGAGCTGCCAGATTAGAAGAGACAGTAAACAAATGTTCCAAAAAGAAAAAAAAAATCTACAGTTTAAAAGAACAAACGTTGTTCATTTTCAAGGTGAAATCCATCTTTCCAGGTTACAGTAATTCATCTGAAGGTAGGAATGGCTGCATTTTGGTCATTCTTGAAGCCACTGATGAAGCTGGTATTTAAAGTTTGGGTTGGGGTCAAGTACACTTTTGTGTGAGTGTGTGAGTGTGTGCGTGCGTGCGTGTGTGAAAAAGGACAGCCGTATATGATGCATATTCAAGACCTATTTAATTTGGGGAAGCTGCCTGCAGAACTAGTCAACTTCTTGAAATTTTGCAGAAAGTTTAAAATATTTGACTTGCAAGATAATGTAGAAATTATGTATTGCATTTCTGTGTCTTGCCGGATATGTCATGGCGTTCAGTGTGCTGCAGCCGTTTTTAGTTTGATTCACTTTTGGATACCACAATATGGATTTATTTGGTCACATCTTTTTTCTCCATTAAAACAAATAAATTACAAGAAAGATAGGATACACATTTTCTTGACTTCCCTAACAAAAGTACAACTAGACTTGTCTAATCAATTAACAAGCAGGCGTGTACATACAGAAACAAATTTCTTGGAGCAGTGGAAATTTATCTATCTCCACATAATGACGAGATTTTATCATGTTATTACAGTCCGTAAAATAAACTGTACAGCCATTGACGAGATTTTATGCTAACTAGGGTTTATTTCAGTTGGTAAAATAGATTGTGAAGTCATTAAGAAAAAAAAAATTCATTGCTGATTGATGAAAATGAAAAAAAAAAAAAAAAAGCAAAACGATTTAGTCTTATCAATCTGTAGGACGAACAGACGAAAAAGTCTGCAGTAATTTCCTTCATTAGTAGAAGGAGATGACGACTTTTTAGGCGCGTGTGTGTGCGCGCGCGCGCGCGCGCGGAAACGTGTTGGCATGGTAACTGTCTTGATCTTGCATCATATTAGCTGGTCCACAACCATGCTGTCTGCGTGGACAGGGATTTTAATACACGCCCCTAGGGTGAGGGTGCCACAGAACAAATGCACAGTTGAACTACCATTTTTTTTTTTTTTGTTCAACTAACCGATGCATAATGGTTGGGCAAGCGATCCAACTGGAGCTGTGTATATTATGTATTTTGCAACTTGCAATTAAGTTTATCTCCTGGGGTTTCGGAACTTGAAACTGCTTCGTTATTTTATTGCCACTTCTTCCATTTCTTTGTTTTGTTTCTCTTTTCTTTTGCTTATGCATCAGAGAAAAAAAAAAAAAAACCAAGATTTTTTGTTCAGTCGTAACTGTTGCTGTCATTTTACATTTTGGTAACTGGTTTTTGTTGTCATGTTGTGCATAATGACTCAACTTGTCGCTTGGTTTGATCTGTTTATTCATCCCAGTCGTGGTAATTCTTTATTTGCCTCTATTGTATCGTAATTTGTCCATGACCATATCTGAGTACTGAGTAAATTTTAGTTGTGTGTTTTTCGTTTAGTTAATAATTCTAAGCGTTCTCTCTCAAATGTTTGCGGACATATGGTACACTTGTCATAATTTATAAAATGATTGTGGGACTTTCTGTTGGTAGTGCACGTAGTAATTTCATCACTGCTCAACTGTGACATATTCAGTATTTTATTGTATTGTCCTTATTCTTGCTTTGGTTGTCTTCTTGGCCATAAACTTTTGGTTTTTGTGGTTCATATTAAATTTCTTTTCAATTTCAGTTGCGTTTTTGTTGTTTTTTTGTCTTCAGCATGCGTCGTGTTTGGTTTTGAGTCCTTTTTTCCCCCCACTTCCTTTCTGGCTTGCTCTTCCTATTCTGAACTTCGTGATCGTCACTTTACACATTTCCTTTTTCTTTTTTTCTTTCTTTTTTTTTTTTTTTTTTTTTTTTTTGCCAGGGCTAGAAAAATGTTCCATTTTTATCATTGCACAACACAGCCTTGATGACAACGGAACAAGAATTTCTTGAATTCTTTAATGTCTCTATTCCCCAGCCCCCCCACTCCCCCGGCCCAATTTTGTTTACATAACCACATTGGAATAACACTTCCCCTATTTGTTTCCATGTAACGACTGTTGATGCAGTTCACTGATTTCTAAACTGCTTGATTTGCTGTGGATGTCTTTCATACTGTTTTGAGCTTTTGTTGCGTGGAGCATGCCGTTGTTTGCTCACAGTCTAACCCCTCTGTCCTTGTCCCCCCAAATTAACTGCTTAACCAGTCAATTATTTATCTTTCAGACATTTTGTTTGGAAACCAACTCAACATTCCTCGATTTCAGTCAACTGCTGCTTTTAAGATTAGACCTCATGGTTAGTATTGTGCCAGACTTTATCTAAAAAAAAAAAAAAAAAAAAGTTCTTTGTGACTGAGAACACAAAAAAACATACATACACAACACAGTAGGCGACTATAAGAATTAATCATTTGTTTTTAGCATTTGTGTGCGTGATGGTTCATTTTTTTTTTTTGTAACGGTGATTTTCATGTTCCATGCACACTGATTAAATGATGTACGTATTGTCAGGTTTGAATATTTATCTGCTAATAATTGTTTTCAATCTATTCGTTGATCATATTGTAAAAACCTAAGTTTTTTTTTCCCCTCCGATTTTGCTGTTCGGAGTAGCAAATGCTGACAAGAGGCTAGTGCCTATAACTCAAGTTTGTTAAAAGTTTCTTCATTTTTGTTCAGGAGACTGTCCTTTCAACGTTCACAGGTCATTTTTAATGAGAACCTTGACATGATATGATGTTAGCCCATAGGCTGCAGATATTTTGAGGCGTACGGCTTTAAAAGCAAAGCTAGAACCCGTGACCGTGTCGTTCTTTAAAAAAAACGGGCCACATTACTCTTAAGTGGAGGAAACCGTCAATGCTTTGTTCGTTGTCCCATGAATCGTGTTGCAATTGATTTGTGTTGTCATGCCTACCACGTCAAAAGAGAAATGGTCAGCAAGAGAAGATTGAGAACTTTGTTGTTACACAGGCAGGCTATCAGATCTTCCATTTTGTGGGGCAAAAGCATCGTTGACATGCACCTTTAGCTAGAGTTCAGTTGAGTTGTTCCAAGGTCACACACCATTTTAAGTCGGCTCATTTGAGCGAGTATCTTAGCAGAAGTGGGAGTTAGGATTTCTGTTAGTTTGATTTGACCATACTTTCTACATACGCACGCTAGGGCGTGTGGGATTTTGGGGGTGGGGGGGGGGGGGGGGGGGGGGGGGGGGGGGGGTTGCTTTTAGAAGGGTTTATCGTTTATTTTCGTTAAGGAGGGAAGTTTCGTTTCTCCCCAAGCCATATCTCTGCTGATCTCATTCATTTGTAAGCGACCCAGTGTCTGGACATCATAATTATTGTTGCTGCTGTTGAGCAGAACGTGCATTGACTATTGACTAAAAATAACAAACATTCCCTTTTGGTGTCTGTTCATTTCCTGTCTGTAAAAGTACATCTTCTTTGTCATCATTGTTAGCCCATGTTTCTCGAAGCTGTTTGGCATAATATATATGTGTATGTATTGAATGGTTTGTTTTTGTTTCGTTGTGTTTTTCCTCCTCCTCTAGGTACCTAAGTGGCAGTTGTTAACAATATTGTTCACTTACGCGTTCTTCATGTGGTGGTTGCCAACGGACGATGGGAAAAGAGGTTTCGTTAGGAAAACTGATTCAGTTTAGATAGGACCCACTTCAATTTTCTTTTTTTTCCCCCTGATAATAGAGTACTTTCTTTCATTCTTGTCCGATTCATTTGTTCAAATTGCGTCTTTTCATCCCCCTCCAACACGTGAAATGGAACATTATATTGAAACGTATACTTTTAAATATGGCGGGCGATACTTCATGCATTTGTTTCTCTCTTTATTTACAAGATCTTACACAGGTATTCATTCATAGTAGTTGATTTTAATTACATGACTATGAGGGAGAAAAGGGTTTTGGGGGGCAAGGACAGTTTTTTTTTTTCTTTTCTTTTTTTGCGTCGAAGTTGTAATCGTGTTGATGTTTCACATGCTGGGCCTGACGTCCATGCGATATATATGCAATATTCCCTTTCAGCGACAGAGCGGCTACCGCTGTTGTTTGGATAGTCCGTTCTGTCGGTCGATATAGCCATGTTTGTGTGTTGTGCTCTCTCTCTCTCTCTCTCTCTCTCTCTCTCTCTCTCTCTCTCTCTCTCTGTCTGTCTGTCTCGCTGTCTCTCTCTGCTCGCTATAATATGCGCTTTGTTTCGTGGGTCTGTTTTTTTTTGTACTGTTGTGTTCAAATCCAAGTGTTCCTAGTCATGGCAGACAGACACGCACCCTGCAGTTGTTTTCTACCTGTCTTCTTGTAAAGAAGTACCCCAGCTCGACTAAGGCTGAAGAAGCTGGGTTGCAAAGACTTGCCGCATTCGGTGGTGACCAGGCTTGGCGGGAATAGCTTGGGCAGCATGTTTCGAGTTTCCTCGTGTGCGGCGTCCCTAAAGGCGGTCCGTTTCTTACGGGGTAGACAGATAGGAGATTTTTTAACAACAAAAAATCGAGGCCGCACTCAGATCTCTCCCCCTTTTTTTAAAAAAAACATCTAACGGGTCCAACGCCGTTTACATTCTACCCGTCTGAACGTGGTGTCGTTCTGGTGGTATGGAGGTAGTGCAAGTTACGTCCCCATAACTCCTAACGGTCCAGGCCTCTGTGCTGTCACCTTGTGTGGACATGAAACCTGAACTCGCCTAAAGCCAGTGTCACATGACTGATTTCGGTTGAAATACCAGTCATTCCAAAAAGGCCCCGCACAATGTAAAGCACAAGTGTTTGGAAGCTCTTTCTTGTCAGGCCATGACATTCCTACAGGAAAATGCCACACGCTGGAACTGTGGCACGGTGCCGCTGGCTTCTCGACTGGTGCTATAAATGGTAAGTGAAAACTGGTCTGCCTAGGTTTTGTAACCTGTTTCTTTTCCGTCTTAGATATTGCGCTCCAGAGGTTCAGTAGTATTGGAATGAAACGATTGTTTAAAAATCATATAAGAATTATAAAACGGGCATGTCCACATCTCGTCTGCTATTTGAATTGAAAGCGAGGTATAGTCACGTGACTTACACCAGCGCCGTTGATTTGGTCATGACACGGAAGTGCAAGAAATGCATTCCACCACACAAGTTGGCATCGTCAAATAGCATCTAAATCGACGTCTTACAAAAGCAAGCCAGACGAGAATTGAAGGAAACGTCCAATGTTTCACGCATATTTGGACTCGAAATTATTGTGTTGTCCATGTGACATGGCCCCAAAAGACGGAACTGTTGCGCGCGACGACAGTCCTTCCCACGAATGACACGGCAAGAAGTTTTATCAGACAGTGCACGTACAATGAGAGATATGTACGTCCTTTTGGCTTCGATTGGATCCCCTTGGCCGACAAAGAAGGCACTTAGGGATGAGTGATTTTGAAGGGGGTGGGAGGGGGGAGAGAGAGAAAAAAGAAAGATCATCAGATGACAAGATGTCAAGACCTTCCGCGTTCTGCTGGCAAGAGGAGAACGAGCGACAATACGCGAGATGAAAAATCGTTAAAATCCTTCAACAGCTGTCACAGCGCTGTATTCGTACAGCGAGTGCGTTACACTGCCTGTCTTTACAGTTCGGTACCCACTCTTGTACGGTCGATCTGTTCTAGTTTAATCAGGGATGCAACACATCGAACTTTGGAGACATGAGCCCGCACACACGCACACGCAAGCACACGAGATGGCATGACCTGTCTACACATTTGTAGACTTACACACACACACCCCTCCTATTCCATCACTAAGTTCGCATAGTTCCGCCCAACGCTGGACGCCCAGCCACCGTGCATTGATGACTTTTTTTCCCCCAAAAAAAAAGTTTCCCCCCCGAGTGAAATCACAATCATTACTCTTGTATTGACCTTAAACAAACCAAGAGATACTGGATTCCGGTCAGTTCCCACAAAAGGGGAAATACATAACGACGTTATCCTTGATTTGATATTAATAAAAGAAAACAAGATTGAGATAAAAAAAAAAAAAAAAAAACCTCGCCCAAACAGAAGAAAAGAAAAAAGATCATGAACTTAAGAGAACTAGTCCCACCAAATACGGAACAAAGCATGAGCTTATCGATTAAGTCCCAGCAAAAGGGGTCGAATGAACTAATTCTTGAGTTAGTCCAAGCTAAAGGAATACGTATTCACGAGCATGTTTTGGAACTTAACCCAGCCAACGGAAAAGACAATCGTAAGCTTTATTCTTGAACGAGAGTCCCAGCAAAAAGAAGGTGCAAGAATGAATTTTTTTTTTTCCCTAGTGAACAAGACCCAGCCAAGAGAAGAAACACGAACTCTTGCTTCTAGTGTCCAAGTCGCCGAGCTGCTGTCTACATTACCCCCTTGTTGCTCAGTTGGTGTCTTCTGTCTCGTCTGACTCGTAAAACGGATATACTGCTGCACTCGATCGGTGTCCTTTACAACCTACTTGTGTCGGTGTTACGGTGTGACGCCATTTGATGTACCTCCCACCAACCCCCCTCTCTTCCAGCTGTTCTTTGTCTCCCCCCCCCCCCCCCCCCCCCCCCCCCCCTCCCTTCCACATCTCTGAGAGGTGTGTAGTTGTCTCCCGTGTGTACATATTAGTAGATTCCCAGGCGTCTCTGTACATCCTGTCCCGTGATCTGTTCAGTCTAACCATAACTATCCAAATGTGTATTACGAACACGGACACGAACTGGAGGATAACGATCAAGCAGGCAGTGACGTTGAAATCTGGTATGAAATTAAACTGCCGTCAGGAAGCACTCGTTTTATGAACTGCAGAAAAACGACGGCTTTTACAGACGAATAGAAAACTTTATGAGGTAAGAAGAGGGAGAATCGAAAAGTATAGTATTACAAACTGTGTCGAATGGTAGAGGAAGCTCAGGCAGCAGTTCGAATTTATTGACGGCGTTTTGTTTTCTGTGTCGTTGACCGGTTTGTGCATTTAAAAAAAAAGACTTTGTTAACATACAGTTAATGATCCCGCACTATGTTTCTTAATGATAGATAACGGTATGTCACTGTTGTATACAGACTAGTTTTCAAAACATATGTCTATGCACATTCATTACGGACTCTTTCCGTGGCAGAGGGAATTTTCCAGCATTTCTTTCATAGTTTGGCCAGGCAAACTTATTTTTGCTACAATATGAATTTGGGGGGGGGAAAAAACAAAATTATTATCATTATCTTACGGTTATGCTACTCAAAAAGTGCCAAGGATACGAAAGTCTTGAGAAGAAAGCGGTGGCATACAGACAAGGGAGTGTGGCGCACGCATAGACCAGTAGGGAACAGTATACTACTGGGCTAGAATTGTGCACGCAAATCTTCTTTGTCGGTTAGCAAATCATATGTATGGTTACTGACTCCTGAATATTTATCATTTGAAAAATAACCGACATAAAATGAGAGAGAAGAAGTAGTTCACTTCCGCTTTCATAATCTCCGAACAATATTCTAGAGCTAATTCTTGCGAAGCCGAATAGAAGAAACAATACGGACCATTGATGAAAATTTCAATCGTTGCGTTGATCGGGTCATACGAAGAGAAATACGTGTGTTCCTTTGGAAGACTATTGATTTCCTTTCTGGTCGTTTGTTATGGCGGGGGAGAAGCTCGCCGTGTTGTGTACCATATCTTTTCCGTGTTCGTCAAGCAATGTGAAACTCGTAATCGGTGACTCCGTCTGTATCCTGGGCATGCGTGAGGTCTCCCTGTCGTCCCTCCGTACAAGACACTGCTTCTTCATCCTTCGCCCGTGTCATTCCTGTTGCACGCCTCGAAGACATTACTGCTGATGATGTACATGGGGGCAAGGACTGCAACAACAGCGCTTCCCGTTGGGCATAATATTACTGTACTTCGACAAATATTGACATTTTTTTTTTTTTTTTTTTACATTTTTTTTTTTTTTTGTCTCTGGACCCAGAGTGCAGAAGAGTAAGGCCTAGGAAAGCAGATACGGTTTAAATTGATTATAACGGAATCAAAGGAAAGCAGATGCAGTTTGAATTGATTATAACGGAATCAAAGGAAAGCAGATGCAGTGTAAATTGATTATAACGGAATCAAAGGAAAGCAGATACAGTCTGAATTGATTCTAACGGAATCAAAGGAAAGCAGATACAGTTTAAATTGAGTATACGGAATCAAAGGAAAGCAGATACAGTCGGAATTGATTATAACGGAATCAAAGGAAAGCAGATACAGTTTAAATTGATTATAACGGGAATCAAAGGAAAGCAGATACAGTTTGAATTGATTATAACGGAATCAAAGAAAGCAGATACAGTCTGAATTGATTATAACGGAATCAAAGGAAAGCAGATACAGTGTGAACTGATTATAACGGAATCAAAGGAAAGCAGATAGTTTGAATTGATTATAACGGAATCAAAGGAAAAGCAGATACAGTTTAAATTGATAACGGAATCAAAGGAAAGCAGATACAGTTTGAATTGATTATAACGGAATCAAAGGGAGTGAGAACATTTGGGATGGTTCAAAAGAAAATAGAAGGGTTTTAGTAGGGGCAAAAAAAAAATCTCTGGACAGCTCATACATGTCTATAAGTGTCTTTATGAAAGCACTTGCTCACAAGCACTGAATGCCATCGTGAAGAAAAAGTCATGACAGCGCTAAACATTGATCTCGTGAAGAAAAAAAGACTCGTGAAGAAAAAAAAAGTCATGACAGCGCTAAACATTGATCCAGATCAACCTTCCGGAATCTGTTTTTTAGGGCAATATGGAACATATTGTGTTTGTGAACAGCAGGACTGCAAGCACAGACCAGACCTGATTTCCTTCACGTTTTAATCCGAGTTTTTAAAGGGCTGTATCTGGCAAGAAAGCCTAGAGTAATGTGTTTTAAAAAAAACCAAACAAAAAAAAAAAAAAAAACCTTTCTCAAGCAAGTCATAGAATCTGTTAGCGTGACGTTGTGGTTTTCGGGTCTAATTATCATCGGAGGTAGCATACTACAAAACTAACCATTGTGATTTGAATACAATCATTGCTCGTATTTGCCATGAACCGCAGAAGCGGACTTTAATCTTGGGAGTTTTTCGAACTCGTATACAATGCTGTGCAATTGTACTTCGTGTGCCAAATGTGGTCTTGAATATTTTTACAAATGCTACATTTACATGTCGATCCCGTTTTACACGGGATGTGTGTGTGTGTGTGTGTGTGTGTGTGTGTGTGTGTGTGTGTGTGTGTGTGATGAGTTTCATTTGACATAATATTGAGGTACATCCTCACAGTCGTAGGTTCTGCATCACAAACATACACAACTCAACAGGCAACAAAAGTTCTGCTAGTTTGAACTCGTTTCACGTTTGTCCTGAGTGCTAGTATTAGTGGTACTGGTAGTCGTCCGTACGCTTTCGATTTTGTGTCGTTTGTGTATTGCTTTAGAACGACAAAGTCTGCATGGTTTGTCCGGCGTATGGCCCAACTGTTCGCGTTCATTTTCAGTCTGCAGACTTGTTAACTTGTTGCATTCGTTCGAGTCGTTTCGAAGGTCACCTTCGGGTGGCGTTTTGCCTCTTTGGTACATTTTCCGAGTTTGATTGTTTGATGTTGCTCGTTTCATTGTGTATGTACTTGTATCTTATCACCTTGTTGAAGTTTGAATTCATTCCAAGGCTAACTAGCCAGCCAGTGCAGGCTTCCCTTCAAGCGGACATAACGAAGCTTCCTTTGTGCTTCATGCTGCTCTATAACCATCTTCAGACTAGACAGGAGTAAAGAATTTGGGAACGATTTATGAAGGAGAAACCCCGTTTTTTGCGGAAATAACCATCCGTTTTCCCAAACAGATCAAGAAAACTACTTTTGACTTTAAAAAGAAATATCTGTCATTCGCCGTAAAAACAGGACAATGCATGAATACTTTCGTAACGGAATATATTTATAGGGAGAGCAGGACAGCACCACTGTGAAGTTCTCTCTGTGTGAATAAACTATCGCTGAGGCAGGGGATCCTGCTGATGCTGAAATTCTCGTGGACTTGTTTTTTAAAATTCAAAAAGCAACTCCTTATCCGACTGACCATGAGCAGCAACGATGTACATTTGATCTACCCCTACGTCTCTACAGACTTCAAAGATGTATTGCATTTTTTTTTTTTCTTTTTTCTATAAACTACGAAAGACAGCCACATTGACTTGCTGCTTTGAATGGCAGCCGCAATAGATCGGACGCATTTTCTTTGAGAACTAACGACCTATTTAACTTGACATTGAATAATACATACACTTTTTTTTTTTACTTCAACAATTCATATGCAGACGCGTGGCAAAAGTACAGTGTTAGTGAAAATGTTGACTGATAGTCCGGTTTTCGCTCTCGCTTGACAAGTTTCAAAAGTATTACAAACAAAGGGGAGAAAAAAGGAAAGAGAAACCCAACGGTTTCGGGTATAATAGACGTTGTCAGTTGTGATATAGAACGCTACCTGTTGGTTGTTAAAATCATAGCTTCAGATTTGAAATGGACAGTGTGTTGGAGGTAAATAGCATGCAATTATTTTTATCGTGCAAGTGCACCTAAATACGACTGAGAAAGCCGAAACATGTGATACTGCGATTAAATTTGTGTAAATAGCAGATACGGTGGTACGCTCGTTTAAGGAGGATATGTGCACAATTGGCACATAATACTGTATGTGATAAGATATTCTAGTAATAGAGGTGAAGGAGACGTTACTAGCTTGGTTATTGTATTGAAAAAGGTAATCTTGAAGTTATTTATTCACACCTATTTATTTCATTTTCCCACCCCCAAGAATATTTATGTATTGAAAATGACAAAAAGCCTTCCTTCCCAAAAAAAACAAGTTGAAAATGGACAAAACGCATACATCTTGCAAAGACTTTCACGTTGAATGCTATGTTCTTGTTGAAATCATTCGCACTTGACTATCTTCGCATGAATTGAGAGGAATCTTTAGAGTGCAACGTGATTTCAAGTACATATAAAGTCTCCGTTGCTTCCGTGCTTCATCATACTTCGCAAGAAAAAAAAAATGATGGCATCCTACGTAATGAGCTCAGTGTGTGGTTGGCCGACTGTTTTCTGTCAGAACCGAAACGGCGGCAGCACCTTTAAAAGATAATGAACCTAGTGCTTATCAGATACGTATAACTGTCAAGAGTACAAACTTAATTCTGAAAACAGCATTTATACATTGGACTAGGAACAGACGAATTAACAGGATAAGACGGTCATGGAAGTACACTGAATTTGAACCGAATGAAAAACAGTCACGCTACATGTAAATACTTGTTTGAAAATGAAAACAAACCACAGGCCCCTTTACTCCTCTGTATGTATGCCCCGGACAAGAAGAGATACCATTCCTTTCTAACTATTGTGATGCGGTCTTCGTGTCTTGGTATTGTTTATTCTGTAGATATGCTTCTCTGTCCCTGTCTGTATGCAAACGGCACAGTGCGTGGGTGCAGCGTGTCCCAGCAGTACGTGTTACAAACCAAAAAACCATGTCGAGAGTTTCTCCAGGGTTCCCCCCCCACCCCCCTGCTCTCCTGATTTTTACCCCTTTGATTACATGTCTGAAAAGAACGCATTCAAGACAGTGCATATGCATACGTCCGTTCAAGTAGGAATGTTGGCCTTCACTCAGTTCCCGTGTTTCCGGTTTGGGGAACATCAGCTGTTGCAATATTCCAGAAGGAAACGCACGCACACACACCTGGGTAATGTTGTTGCCCTGCTCAAGCGGTTTTAGTGTGTGTATGTGCATGTGTGTGTGCATGTATATCTGTGATTATCTTCAAGTCAAAGCAAAGAAGCCGTGTAGATAACATGTAAGTGATAAGAACATCCCTCAGAGTCAGTTCATGCCTGCAGTGATTTATGCATGTCTTATAACTAATGTGAACATCTAAACATGCACGGCGTTTTCAGACGCAACTTAATATTGTTGTTCAATGCATAATATTGTTGTTCAATGCATATCTCAGTGAGCGTATCCGTATAGCAGGGTTACAATTGACTACTCTTTGTCACACAAAGATTGATAAAGCATTGGGAGCGAGACTATAGTCAAAGTAAATTTTCGATTCTTCCCGCCGGCAGACTTTTCTAACGGTATCTGATGCGAATTATATCTAAATCCATCAAATTAACTAGGGACGAGGTCAGTGGGCACATGCCCCCCATTCAGGGTTTTTCTTTTCTTTTCTTTTTTTTTTTTTTTTTTTTTTTTTTTTTAAACTCGTATGTAACCGTCTGAAAGCTCACGACTGGGTTTCTTGACATATAATTCCTTTCAAGACTTCTTTGATCTTTCAAAATTGAAAAACAAAAAAGAAAAGAAAAAAAAAAAAAAAACCAGAAATCCAGAAGTTCAGGACTTTACTATTGGCCTGTGGATTTTATATATGTCAACACATACTTTAACACACGCACGTACACGCGCGCGCGCGCGCACGCTCATGCACGCACGCACGCATGCACACATACACACAAAGCCGGAGATGAATAGTTGGCTTTATAACTCGTTTCAGCCTGTTTTTTTTTTATCTGAGGAAAACTTTCGGTAAGTCTAGGTCTATAGCAGTTGGTTTGCATCTTCTTTCAACATAGCACTAACGTCAGACAAAACTTCCCTGGAGTTTCAAACGTATCGGTCGGCCCATGATTCACACACACAAGAAAAGAAAAAACTCGGACAAAACTACACAGGAGTTTAGGACTACACTATTGGGTCCATCTATAACTGCTTTCAAATCAGCTTTAATCTCAGACAATTCTATCCAGTGGTACAGGATTGATCACAGACCCTCTAATTCTTTCAACATACTGTTCAAAAAAGAAAAGAAAAAAAGTTGGTCCGAAACTCCTCTCTACATGCTTTTACTTTGAAAAACACAACAACAAAAAACTGGCAAACGAACAAAGAAATGCCTTCCCAGAAATTCAGGGACTGGGTCATTACGCATTTTGCTTCATTCAACGTAGCTTTTACTCGGACAAACCTTTGGGAAGTTGGGAGATGACATCTAAGCCCAAAACTCTTTTCAACATCTTTCTTCCATATTTCTTACTCTTACAAAATTTGCTAAGCGGTTCAGACTAGCCCAGTTGGTACTTATCTTCTTTCAACATTGTTTTTTATCATCGGAAAGAAAAAGAAAAATGAAGAGAACAACAGCTAATTGTTAGTGCCTAGGCAGTTTTG
Organism: Conus betulinus; assembly: GCA_016801955.1. Classification (NCBI taxonomy): domain Eukaryota; kingdom Metazoa; phylum Mollusca; class Gastropoda; order Neogastropoda; family Conidae; genus Conus; species Conus betulinus. The sequence goes on along the minus strand of JADBJO010000965.1, from coordinate 526,441 downwards.
GTCCGAGTTACAAGCCATGTTGATAGGAGTTCCACCTTCGCCCACTTTCTTCAGAACGGACAAGACAGATCACAGTCTGCTAGTCCAGGACTTCGTTTTCCCCCCCCCACGCTCTGTTCACGTCATTAATCATGATTAATCACTCAAGTTTACTGATGGAGAGAAAACGGGGTGGGCTGGGTGTTGAGGAGGGAGCAAGAGTACAAAATCAAACGTTCCAGCACCTTAAGTTTGGGAGAACTGGGAAACTTGATGACTTCCGTTTCACGAGGTCGCCGGAACGATTATATCGTAACGATTTCAAGCCTCCTAGAAAGAAAATACTTGGTCAGGTGACATGATATCAATGAGAAAGTTAAAGAAGAAAAATATAAAATGAAAAAAGGAAGTATAAAATGAGCTTCCAACAAATAAAGAGTCTCAGAACTGTCCCACATCCAGTTGTCATTGCTAATGCTCTGAATCCCGAGGAATGTGTAGAATGTATTTTCGGTACAGGTAAAGGATGTCTTACCTGATGCTACCCCACGCATTCGTTGGCTCGCTGAAATAGCAACGGTCTTATCCACGTAATAAGCCTCCGGAGCTAACTCGGCCGTTTTCGTGGGTGTAGAAGTAGCACGCAGTGACCTTGTTTTTTAAAAGCATCTACAAAATATAACGTATGGGTCTGAACAGAATTTTGCTCTGTCAAGAGCTTTTCAAGAATTCTGATGACCGAAAAAAGTGTTTTGACTGCATTGCAAAGTGCGAGGAAAAAAAAAAAAAAGAAAAAGCAAGTCTGTGAAATGCGTGATGAAATGTACCTTTTTACTCGAGGAGGCATACGAGATTTCAGTTCATGACGAGAACAACAAACTCCACTCAACATTGACTAGAATTATACAGTTTAACCAACCATTACCACCTCGTCCGAACTCAAGCGCTGGGTTTTTCTGCTGTGTCTACCAATATAATATTGTACCAAGTTGTTTGTTCGTTTCTCTTTTTCTGTTGTCTGCATCAAACAAGCTATATTTAGACTGTTGTTGTCTTTGTTGACTTTGTAGTTTGGTTGTATTGCAATATTTGTACTTTTACATGTGGAAACATTTACAAAAATAAAGAAAAAAAAATCTTAAACTGTGTTGCCATTCCTTGATGATCCTTAAAGGTCAGTCAGTTTCTGATTTAGCGTTTAAGGCAAAAGGTGGGGGAAGGGGGGGGGAGACATCAAGGATAAGGATCATAGGGGTCTATTACCAGGCATGATTGTTTTGCAAACGAATCTTCCAATCTGCTTCTAACGCACGTGCGCGGGAGCTCTCTCTCTCTCTCTCTCTCTCTCTCTTTGTCTCTGTCTGTCTGTCTGGTCTGTCTGTCTGTCTCTCTCTCTCTTTGTGTCTCTCATGTCTGTCCTGTCTGTCTCTCTCTCTCTCTCTCTCTCTCTCTCTCTCTCTCTGTCTCTCTCTGTCTGTCTCTCTCTCTCTCTCTTTGTCTCTCTCCTCTCTCTGTCTGTCTGTCTCTCTCTCTCTCTCCCTCTCTCTCTCCTCTCTCTCCGCTCTCTCTCTCCATCTCTCCTCTCTCTCATCTCTCCGGGGGGGCTCTCATCCTCCTCTCTCCGCTCCCTCCTTCAAGTTTATTACCGTTATCCTCTGCTGTTAATTTTAAGTTATTGTGTCGGCATTGGAAACAAAAGTGACGAAGTAAAGATCACTTTAAAGTACGTCTAGAGTGCAACTACACACATTTTATCATGTCTGAGTACATTTAACGCCCGCCCCCCCCCCCCCCCCCCCCCCCCCACCCCCCCCTCCCCTTCGCCAACCCCACCCCCTGTTCTCTTCTTACACTTTCCTTTATACCCATGTGCTTGTTGTTTTTCAGCTTCATCGATGTCTTTTTTAGTTCTAAATCCTCTTTAGGCTAAGAAAAGATTCAAGTGAAACGCTTAAAGTGAAATATAGAACCTTTTTAACAGGTCAAGAGTTTCTTTTTTTTTTTTTTTTTTTTTAAACAGGTCACGAGTTGACACCTCCAGTAGTCTGATGGTCGTCGGGGCAGTGAACTGTAAAGAGTTTGACTGTATCTTGAGTACGGCATGATGGAAGGCGGGGCTCACCCTTCTTCTTCTTCCGCCGCTTTAACCTTCCCCGAGCTGAATCAGTATCCATTAACCGCATGGTGGACAGAGAGTTTTCATCCCGGAAAAAAAAATGCGACCCCACATATGGCTCGAATTCACCACCATCATTTCTGCAGGCACACGCCGTGATCATTAGAATACTGGAACTTTTTTGTTGAAGCAAAAACAAAACAAAACAAACCAAAAAAAAAAAAAAAGCTTGGGGAATGTTAAAGAGGGCAACCGCAGACTTTTTTTAAACATGTCTCAGTGCATCTACTAGACCTTCACCATCCGCTCTCACCCTTCTCCACCTCCGCCAATGTCTTGTTTAGTTTAATCTATTTGGGACCAGGAAAGGAAAAAAAAAAGAGTAGGCAAAGCATGCCAAACCAAAGTCTACAGACTTTCCGACATGTCTGTAGGTGCAACTGTAGCTGACACACACCCCCCACTCCCCCCACTCGCCCACCCCCACCTCATCCATCCCTCCCCCCCTCTCCCTCTCCTCTCCCCTCCCCTACCGTTCACCCCACCCCCTCCCGAAAGCCATTATTTCCCCTCGCCCTCCAACCCCCCCCCCCCCCCCCCCCCCCCCCCCTCCCCGCTCTCTCTCTTCCTTCCTTCTCTTCCCTCCCAGCGTGTGGTATGTCCCGATTAGTCAACAAATCCATTTGGACAACCCAAGAGTCGGCGAGCGCGCGAACGCACAGTGAACTGTCGGATCCTATTACATGCCGTACGGTAGACCTTGGGAGTGTGTGTGGGGGGTTAACTACTACTCCCTCTGCTGCCTTCCCTCCACCTCTTCCACCTCCCCCTCTGTTGCTGAACCAAGAGGCAAGGCAAAAATTATGGTCGGTACCGCTGTAGACACTGCGCAAGGGTGTGGTGTGGTGTGCGTTGTGTGTGGTGTGTGTGTGTGTGTGTGTGTGTGCGCGGCGCGGCGCGCGCGTGCGTGCGTGTGTGGTGTGTGTGTGTGTGCGTGCGTGTGTGTGTGTTTATGTGAGGTGAATGACCATGGCGGCCATCGCGCGCTGTTGGAGATGGTTATTTTAGGTTTAACGTGCAAAACCATCTATAGAATGATGATGATGGCGGGGGGGTGGGGGTTGGGGTGGGGTGTTTGGTGGGGGGTGGGGGGGGTTTTGGAGTGTGGGGGGGGGGTGTGTTGTTGGTTGGGGTGTGTGGGGGGGTGGGGGGGGGGGGTGGGGGGGGGGGGTGGGTGGGGGGGTTGGGGGGGGGGGGGGGGGGGGGTGGGGGGTGTGGGGGGGTGGGGGGGGGGGTGGGGGGGGGGGGGGGGGGGGGGTGGGGGGGGTGGGGGGGGCGTGGTGGGGCGAACATGGGGGATTAATCCCCAACTATCCAGGGATAAATTGGCGTTAGCAAGCAAGGGGGGGCTGTGTGGGCAAACAGGATTTAAAAAAAAAAAAAAACAAAAAAAACACCGTGGTAGGAATTGACATGGAGAGTGCCAATTCTTTTGTTTGGCGCCAAGAGACGAGAGAGAGAGAGGAGAGAGACGTTGATTCTGTTACTTTTACTGCCATTTGCATATACTTTGCTTCTGGCAAGGTAGTACATACAGAACCCTTAATTTAACAAGCAAGCAAGCGGCGACACGACTGAACATGAAGTAAAATTGTTTTTCCATGTGAACAAGACCCGAACAGACCTATTTTCTCAACTTTTCAACCCTCAATAAGTAAAATAATTTGGTATGCGCGCGCGCCCACGCACACACACCACACACACACACGGAGAATAAAGGATAATGATAGAGAAACACCAGAGATCTCAAAAAACCACCTCAAGTTTTTGACCTGTTTGTCAAGAACTAACCTGGTTTTAAGGTAGTACCCAGAAATTCGGAGCCATGGGACACTTACACCGCAGTCAAACGCACCCACAGTCTGCAAAGGTACACACACACACACACACACACACACCACACACCCCACCACACACACACCACCACAACACAACACACACACACAAACCACACACACACACACAAATACGCGCGCGCCTTATCGTTCTGTCTGCGATCACAATAAGCAGCGTTTGAAGAGAGAAAATTCTAAAGCCAAGTGCTCCGCAATTCAGTACATGCGGTCTTCAACACCCCCCCTTGGATCAGAAATCGATTTTTCCAAGCGTCAGCACTCTCAAAATTCATGGTTATTGCTGTTGAATGAAGTGGAGTTGAACTACTTATCATCTGCCTGGACGACCATGGTCAAAAGGACGGGGGTGACCGAAACAAGAGGAAAGGAACGCGCCCACAATCCAGCACTCCAGCAAATGTGCCAATTTTTTTTAGTTTCATGGAATGGTTTGCCCCGCATTGTGTGTGTGTGGTGTGTGTGTGTGTGTGTGCGATTTGTGTAGTGCACCGGTGTATCATTCAGCCGTTGTGTAAGTCCAAAAAAAAATAAAAACGTCTGGCTTGGATAACCCTCCTGCCCCTCTCTCCCTTTCCTCTCCCCAATCCCTTACAATACTTTCCTGACTTCCTACCCCTTTTTGTCAAGATCCGAAAAAGTTTGAGAGCAGTCAAGCCCGTCATCTGCATCCCAAAGCAACCCCTTGCACCACCAAACCCCTTTCATTTGGTCGGGGCTTCGTTTCGTGGATGCTGCTACCCGTGGTGTGTTTCTCCATTTCTCGTTCCCCCCTCCTGCACAAGCCCTCCCTCAACACTCAAACCACCCGTGCCTCCCCTCGCTTCTCTCTCTGATATGCTTCTTTTTTTTTCATCATCGATGGAAAATCATAGTAGTCCGACTGCGGGGTACATTAATATACATCAATGATGGCGCTTTCTTCTTCATCCCCTTCTCCTTCATCATCATCATCATCATCATGTTTTCTTTTTTTTTTCTTCGTTTTAATCAGATTCTATACCTTTAAGGTTATATTAGAATGAAGGTTCAGGATAGGTTAGGTTACGCTTAGGGCTGGGGGTTAGGGCATATATGACGTGCATTCTGGAGCTAGAGGGTTTGTTTTTTTTCCTTTCTCTTATTATTTCTCTTATCCGAAGTTACCAGCTCTATTTATGTAAAACACCGCAACTGGGAGACGGGATACAGGTTGCTGCTGCTTTGTTGCTGCTTGCTGCTCTGCCCCCCTCTGTGCCCGCAATAGTGTGGATGGGGAGGAGATGGAGAGAACATCATTCCCGAACACATTGTATGGCATGCCGTAACCCTGAAGGGGCTATAACAAACTGATTCAGAGACAATGCGTTAAACAGAAGTGATACTAAAAAACTTTAGCTTTTTCAAAGCATACAATCTGGGACGTGGAGTGGACCAAACCCTCCAAATCTTCAATCTATCTCAATCCTTCTGTCTGCCCCATTGAAATACAGACTGTTAAAAAAACAGATCTTCACTGCTGCACTGAAACGGAAGAGGCACGGGAGTAATAAAATCCTTCAGTGATGACTCCTCTTAGTTTCACTCAACATGGAGTCGAAAAAGGCACTCAAATAGCCAGCAAACATTGTTTTGCTGCCAGTGAATGTCATCCAGAGTCATAT
>JADBJO010000965.1:505791-520482 GCA_016801955.1 Conus betulinus | reverse complement strand
GGATTAGCTTTCGTGTGTGTGGTGTGTGTGTGTGGTGTAAACGTGGTTTGGAGCTATACTTGGGCCAGGCATCTGGCAAAATCACATCCATCGTTAACGCGCTCCATTTTTCCTCGCTTCGGGTATACAATTTGATGGTCAGCAGTGATTGATGTCTGTTGAGGGAAACTGAGTTCTGGATCAACTGTTTTCATTTTAAGGATACCAAGGTTTTGATTAGTAGGTTACTAGGATTTTCAATATGCTATTGCATACTAAAAAAATGGCATTGCATATTGTCATGCAACTAAAATTTGAGTTAAGTATTCACTTTGAATGTAATGTTGAAAAGGAAGATGAGCTTCTGTGTCTTCGTTTAGTACTCGCATTTCTATATTTCAAGGAACCGATCGAAAAGATCAGCGCTTGAAATTGGTAGTTATTGACCCAACGGCTTTGAACAACAAAACGCAACATACCGATCTTTAGGGGAAATTGCAGTTTTAAGCGGACATAGATTATATAGCAAAGCTTATGTCCGAGGCGAAAACATGGAATGTTGGGTCTGCTCAAGCAACAAATCGGTTCATTTGTAACCAAAGGATTTTTCGTTAGAACTGTGTTTGGTAAAGTGATTTGAAAATGTATGTCAATATTTTTTTTCCGACCGTGTGAAATGTTCCTAGGGAGGAAAAATTGTTGACACCTGTGCTTCACCCTGCAGGTATTCCCCTCTGGAGCCAGGCATCCTGCCAACACCATCCTTCCCCCGACCCTCACCCACGGCAGGCAACCGCCGCCTCCAACACCGCCACCACCCCCGGCCCCCCTCAACAGCACCGGCTGGTGCATCTTTGTCTACAACCTGGCCCCCGACACGGAAGACTCCGTGCTGTGGCAGCTCTTCGGACCTTTCGGGGCCGTACAGAGCGTCAAGGTGATTCGCGACTACACCTCCACCAAGTGCAAGGGATTTGGCTTCGTCACCATGACCAACTACGAGGAAGCGTTGGTGGCCATCCAGAATCTCAACGGTTTCACTCTGGGCAACCGGGTGTTGCAGGTCTCGTTCAAAGCCACCAGTCGGAAGCCGTAGACTTTGGGATAGCTACATCCCCCCCCCCCTCCCCCTCCCCCCCTCTCTCCTCCTCCCCCTTGGCACGGAAACTACACGAAGTTAACAGTGGCAACAACAGAAACAAAAACAGCCGTGGCAGTTGAGCTGCCAGATTAGAAGAGACAGTAAACAAATGTTCCAAAAGAAAAAAAAAAATCTACAGTTTAAAAGAACAAACGTTGTTCATTTTCAAGGTGAAATCCATCTTTCCAGGTTACAGTAATTCATCTGAAGGTAGGAATGGCTGCATTTTGGTCATTCTTGAAGCCACTGATGAAGCTGGTATTTAAAGTTTGGGTTGGGGTCAAGTACACTTTTGTGGAGTGTGTGTGTGTGCGTGCGTGCGTGCGTGTGTGAAAAAGGACAGCCGTATATGATGCATATTCAAGACCTATTTAATTTGGGAAGCTGCCTGCAGAACTAGTCAACTTCTTGAAATTTTGCAGAAAGTTTAAAATATTTGACTTGCAAGATAATGTAGAAATTATGTATTGCATTTCTGTGTCTTGCCGGATATGTCATGGCGTTCAGTGTGCTGCAGCCGTTTTTTTAGTTTGATTCACTTTTGGATACCACAATATGGATTTATTTGGTCACATCTTTTTCTCCATTAAACAAATAAATTACAAGAAAGATAGGATACACATTTTTCTTGACTTCCCTAACAAAAGTACAACTAGACTTGTCTAATCAATTAACAAGCAGGCGTGTACATACAGAAACAAATTTCTTGGAGCAGTGGAAATTTATCTATCTCCACATAATGACGAGATTTTATCATGTTATTACACAGTCCGTAAAATAACTGTACAGCCATGACGAGATTTTATGCTAACTAGGGTTTATTTCAGTTGGTAAAATAGATTGTGAAGTCATTAAGAAAAAAAAAATTCATTGCTGATTGATGAAATGAAAAAAAAAAAAAAGCAAAACGATTTAGTCTTATCAATCTGTAGGACGAACAGACGAAAAAGTCTGCAGTAATTTCCTTCATTAGTAGAAGGAGATGACGACTTTTTAGGCGTGTGTGTGTGTGTGCGCGCGCGCGCGCGCGGAAACGTGTTGGCATGGTAACTGTCTTGATCTTGCATCATATTAGCTGGTCCACAACCATGCTGTCTGCGTGGACAGGGATTTTAATACACGCCCCTAGGGTGAGGGTGCCACAGAACAAATGCACAGTTGAACTACCATTTTTTTTTTTTGTTCAACTAACCGATGCATAATGGTTGGGCAAGCGATCCAACTGGAGCTGTGTATATTATGTATTTTGCAACTTGCAATTAAGTTTATCTCCTGGGGTTTCGGAACTTGAAACTGCTTCGTTATTTTATTGCCACTTCTTCCATTTCTCTTTGTTTTGTTTCTCTTTTCTTTTGCTTATGCATCAGAGAAAAAAAAAAAAACAAGATTTTTTGTTCAGTCGTAACTGTTGCTGTCATTTTACATTTTGGTAACTGGTTTTTGTTGTCATGTTGTGCATAATGACTCAACTTGTCGCTTGGTTTGATCTGTTTATTCATCCCAGTCGTGGTAATTCTTTATTTGCCTCTATTGTATCGTAATTTGTCCATGACCATATCTGAGTACTGAGTAAATTTTAGTTGTGTGTTTTCGTTTAGTTAATAATTCTAAGCGTTCTCTCTCAAATTTTGCGGACATATGGTACACTTGTCATAATTTATAAAATGATTGTGGGACTTTCTGTTGGTAGTGCACGTAGTAATTTCATCACTGCTCAACTGTGACATATTCAGTATTTTATTGTATTGTCCTTATTCTTGCTTTGGTTGTCTTCTTGGCCATAAACTTTTGGTTTTTGTGGTTCATATTAAATTTCTTTTCAATTTCAGTTGCGTTTTTTGTTGTTTTTGTCTTCAGCATGCGTCGTGTTTGGTTTTGAGTCCTTTTTTTCCCCCCACTTCCTTTCTGGCTTGCTCTTCCTATTCTGAACTTCGTGATCGTCACTTTACACATTTCCTTTTTCTTTTTTTCTTTCTTTTTTTTTTTTTTTTTTTTTTTTTTGCCAGGGCTAGAAAAATGTTCCATTTTTATCATTGCACAACACAGCCTTGATGACAACGGAACAAGAATTTCTTGAATTCTTTAATGTCTCTATTCCCCAGCCCCCCCACTCCCCCGGCCCAATTTTGTTTACATAACCACATTGGAATAACACTTCCCCTATTTGTTTCCATGTAACGACTGTTGATGCAGTTCACTGATTTCTAAACTGCTTGATTTGCTGTGGATGTCTTTCATACTGTTTTGAGCTTTTGTTGCGTGGAGCATGCCGTTGTTTGCTCACAGTCTAACCCCTCTGTCCTTGTCCCCCAAATTAACTGCTTAACCAGTCAATTATTTATCTTTCAGACATTTTGTTTGGAAACCAACTCAACATTCCTCGATTTCAGTCAACTGCTGCTTTTAAGATTAGACCTCATGGTTAGTATGTGCCAGACTTTATCTAAAAAAAAAAAAAAAAAAAAAGTTCTTTGTGACTGAGAACACAAAAAAACATACATACACAACACAGTAGGCGACTATAAGAATTAATCATTTGTTTTTAGCATTTGTGTGCGTGATGGTTCATTTTTTTTTTTTTTTGTAACGGTGATTTTCATGTTCCATGCACACTGATTAAATGATGTACGTATTGTCAGGTTTGAATATTTATCTGCTAATAATGTTTTCAATCTTATTCGTTGATCATATTGTAAAAACCTAAGTTTTTTTTTTCCCCTCCGATTTTGCTGTTCGGAGTAGCAAATGCTGACAAGAGGCTAGTGCCTATAACTCAAGTTTGTTAAAAGTTTCTTCATTTTTGTTCAGGAGACTGTCCTTTCAACGTTCACAGGTCATTTTTAATGAGAACCTTGACATGATATGATGTTAGCCCATAGGCTGCAGATATTTTGAGGCGTACGGCTTTAAAAGCAAAGCTAGAACCCGTGACCGTGTCGTTCTTTAAAAACGGGCCACATTACTCTTAAGTGGAGGAAACCGTCAATGCTTGTTCGTTGTCCCATGAATCGTGTTGCAATTGATTTGTGTTGTCATGCCTACCACGTCAAAAGAGAAATGGTCAGCAAGAGAAGATTGAGAACTTTGTTGTTACACAGGCAGGCTATCAGATCTTCCATTTTGTGGGGCAAAAGCATCGTTGACATGCACCTTTAGCTAGAGTTCAGTTGAGTTGTTCCAAGGTCACACACCATTTTAAGTCGGCTCATTTGAGCGAGTATCTTAGCAGAAGTGGGAGTTAGGATTTCTGTTAGTTTTGATTTGACCATACTTTCTACATACGCACGCTAGGGCGTGTGGGATTTTGGGGGGGGGGGGGGGGGGGGGGGGGGCTTTTAAGAAGGGGGGGTTTATCGGGTTATTTTATTTTCGTTAAGGAGGGAAGTTTTCGTTTCTCCCCAAGCCATATCTCTGCTGATCTCATTCATTTGTAAGCGACCCCAGTGTCTGGACATCATAATTATTGTTGCTGCTGTTGAGCAGAACGTGCATTGACTATTGACTAAAAATAACAAACATTCCCTTTTGGTGTCTGTTCATTTCCTGTCTGTAAAAGTACATCTTCTTTGTCATCATTGTTACCCATGTTTCTCGAAGCTGTTTGGCATAATATATATGTGTATGTATTGAATGGTTTGTTTCGTTGTTTTTTCCCCTCCTCTAGGTACCTAAGTGGCAGTTGTTAACAATATTGTTCACTTACGCGTTCTTCATTGTGGGGTTGCCAACGGACGATGGGAAAAGAGGTTTCGTTAGGAAAACTGATTCAGTTTAGATAGGACCCACTTCAATTTTCTTTTTCTCCCTGATAATAGAGTACTTTCTTTCATTCTTGTCCGATTCATTTGTTCAAATTGCGTCTTTTCATCCCCCTCCAACACGTGAAATGGAACATTATATTGAAACGTATACTTTTAAATATGGCGGGCGATACTTCATGCATTTGTTTTCTCTCTTTATTTACAAGATCTTACACAGGTATTCATTCATAGTAGTTGATTTTAATTACATGACTATGAGGGAGAAAAGGGTTTTGGGGGCAAGGACAGTTTTTTTTTTCTTTTCTTTTTTTTTTGCGTCGAAGTTGTAATCGTGTTGATGTTTCACATGCTGGGCCTGACGTCCATGCGATATATATATGCAATATTCCCTTTCAGCGACAGAGCGGCTACCGCTGTTGTTTGGATAGTCCGTTCTGTCGGTCGATATAGCCATGTTTGTGTGTTGTGTGCTCTCTCTCTCTCTCTCTCTCTCTCTCTCTCTCTCTCTCTCTCTCTCTCTGTCTGTCTGTCTCGCTGTCTCTCTCTGCTCGCTATAATATGCGCTTTGTTTCGTGGGTCTGTTTTTGTACTGTTGTGTTCAAATCCAAGTGTTCCTAGTCATGGCAGACAGACACGCACCCTGCAGTTGTTTTCTACCTGTCTTCTTGTAAAGAAGTACCCCAGCTCGACTAAGGCTGAAGAAGCTGGGTTTGCAAAGACTTGCCGCATTCGGTGGTGACCAGGCTTGGCGGGAATAGCTTGGGCAGCATGTTTCGAGTTTCCTCGTGTGCGGCGTCCCTAAAGGCGGTCCGTTTCTTACGGGTAGACAGATAGGAGATTTTTAACAACAAAAAATCGAGGCCGCACTCAGATCTCTCTCCCCCTTTTTTTAAAAAAAAAAAAACATCTAACGGGTCCAACGCCGTTTACATTCTACCCGTCTGAACGTGGTGTCGTTCTGGTGGTATGGAGGTAGTGCAAGTTACGTCCCCATAACTCCTAACGGTCCAGGCCTCTGTGCTGTCACCTTGTGTGGACATGAAACCTGAACTCGCCTAAAGCCAGTGTCACATGACTGATTTCGGTTGAAATACCAGTCATTCCAAAAAGGCCCCGCACAATGTAAAGCACAAGTGTTTGGAAGCTCTTTCTTGTCAGGCCATGACATTCCTACAGGAAAATGCCACACACGCTGGAACTGTGGCACGGTGCCGCTGGCTTCTCGACTGGTGCTATAAATGGTAAGTGAAACTGGTCTGCCTAGGTTTTGTAACCTGTTTCTTTTCCGTCTTAGATATTGCGCTCCAGAGGTTCAGTAGTATTGGAATGAAACGATTGTTTAAAAAATCATATAAGAATTATAAAACGGGCATGTCCACATCTCGTCTGCTATTTGAATTGAAAGCGAGGTATAGTCACGTGACTTACACCAGCGCCGTTGATTTGGTCATGACACGGAAGTGCAAGAAATGCATTCCACCACACAAGTTGGCATCGTCAAATAGCATCTAAATCGACGTCTTACAAAAGCAAGCCAGACGAGAATTGAAGGAAACGTCCAATGTTTCACGCATATTTGGACTCGAAATTATTGTGTTGTCCATGTGACATGGCCCCAAAAGACGGAACTGTTGCGCGCGACGACAGTCCTTCCCACGAATGACACGGCAAGAAGTTTTATCAGACAGTGCACGTACAATGAGAGATATGTACGTCCTTTTGGCTTCGATTGGATCCCCTTGGCCGACAAAGAAGGCACTTAGGGATGAGTGATTTTGAAGGGGTGGGGAGGGGGGGAGAGAGAGAAAAAAAGAAAGATCAGATGACAAGATGTCAAGACCTTCCGCGTTCTGCTGGCAAGAGGAGAACGAGCGACAATACGCGAGATGAAAAATCGTTAAAATCCTTCAACAGCTGTCACAGCGCTGTATTCGTACAGCGAGTGCGTTACACTGCCTGTCTTTACAGTTCGGTACCCACTCTTGTACGGTCGATCTGTTCTAGTTTAATCAGGGATGCAACACATCGAACTTTGGAGACATGAGCCCGCACACACGCACGCAAAGCACACGAGATGGCATGACCTGTCTACACATTTGTAGACTTACACACACACACACCCCTCCTATTCCATCACTAAGTTCGCATAGTTCCGCCCAACGCTGGACGCCCAGCCACCGTGCATTGATGACTTTTTTCCCCAAAAAAAAAGTTTCCCCCGAGTGAAAATCACAATCATTACTCTTGTATTGACCTTAAACAAACAAGAGATACTGGATTCCGGTCAGTTCCCACAAAAGGGGAAATACATAACGACGTTATCCTTGATTTGATATTAATAAAAGAAAACAAGATTGAGATAAAAAAAAAAAAAAAAAAACCTCGCCCAAACAGAAGAAAAGAAAAAAGATCATGAACTTAAGAGAACTAGTCCCACCAAATACGGAACAAAGCATGAGCTTATCGATTAAGTCCCAGCAAAAGGGGTCGAATGAACTAATTCTTGAGTTAGTCCAAGCTAAAGGAATACGTATTCACGAGCATGTTTTGGAACTTAACCCAGCCAACGGAAAAGACAATCGTAAGCTTTATTCTTGAACGAGAGTCCCAGCAAAAAGAAGGTGCAAGAATGAATTTTTTTCCCTAGTGAACAAGACCCAGCCAAGAGAAGAAACACGAACTCTTGCTTCTAGTGTCCAAGTCGCCGAGCTGCTGTCTACATTACCCCCTTGTTGCTCAGTTGGTGTCTTCTGTCTCGTCTGACTCGTAAAACGGATATACTGCTGCACTCGATCGGTGTCCTTTACAACCTACTTGTGTCGGTGTTACGGTGTGACGCCATTTGATGTACCTCCCACCAACCCCCTCTCTTCCAGCTGTTCTTTGTCTCCCCCCCCCCCCCCCCCCCCCCCCCCTTCCACATCTCTGAGAGGTGTGTAGTTGTCTCCGTGTGTACATATTAGTAGATTCCCAGGCGTCTCTGTACATCCTGTCCCGTGATCTGTTCAGTCTAACCATAACTATCCAAATGTGTATTACGAACACGGACACGAACTGGAGGATAACGATCAAGCAGGCAGTGACGTTGAAATCTGGTATGAAAATTAAACTGCCGTCAGGAAGCACTCGTTTTATGAACTGCAGAAAAACGACGGCTTTTACAGACGAATAGAAAACTTTATGAGGTAAGAAGAGGGAGAATCGAAAAGTATAGTATTACAACTGTGTCGAATGGTAGAGGAAGCTCAGGCAGCAGTTCGAATTTATTGACGGCGTTTTGTTTTCTGTGTCGTTGACCGGTTTGTGCATTTAAAAAAAAAGACTTTGTTAACATACAGTTAATGATCCCGCACTATGTTTCTTAATGATAGATAACGGTATGTCACTGTTGTATACAGACTAGTTTTCAAAAACATATGTCTATGCACATTCATTCATTACGGACTCTTTCCGTGGCAGAGGGAATTTTCCAGCATTTCTTTCATAGTTTGGCCAGGCAAACTTATTTTTGCTACAATATGAATTTGGGGGGGGGAAAAAAACAAAATTATCATTATCTTACGGTTATGCTACTCAAAAAGTGCCAAGGATACGAAAGTCTTGAGAAGAAAGCGGTGGCATACAGACAAGGGAGTGTGGCGCACGCATAGACCAGTAGGGACAGTATACTACTGGGCTAGAATTGTGCACGCAAATCTTCTTTGTCGGTTAGCAAATCATATGTATGGTTACTGACTCCTGAATATTTATCATTTGAAAAATAACCGACATAAAATGAGAGAGAAGAAGTAGTTCACTTCCGCTTTCATAATCTCCGAACAATATTCTAGAGCTAATTCTTGCGAAGCCGAATAGAAGAAACAATACGGACCATTGATGAAAATTTCAATCGTTGCGTTGATCGGGTCATACGAAGAGAAATACGTGTGTTCCTTTGGAAGACTATTGATTTCCTTTCTGGTCGTTTGTTATGGCGGGGGAGAAGCTCGCCGTGTTGTGTACCATATCTTTTCCGTGTTCGTCAAGCAATGTGAAACTCGTAATCGGTGACTCCGTCTGTATCCTGGGCATGCGTGAGGTCTCCCTGTCGTCCCTCCGTACAAGACACTGCTTCTTCATCCTTCGCCCGTGTCATTCCTGTTGCACGCCTCGAAGACATTACTGCTGATGATGTACATGGGGGCAAGGACTGCAACAACAGCGCTTCCCGTTGGGCATAATATTACTGTACTTCGACAAATATTGACATTTTTTTTTTTTTTTTTTTTACATTTTTTTTTTTTTTTGTCTCTGGACCCAGAGTGCAGAAGAGTAAGGCCTAGGAAAGCAGATACGGTTTAAATTGATTATAACGGAATCAAAGGAAAGCAGATGCAGTTTGAATTGATTATAACGGAATCAAAGGAAAGCAGATGCAGTGTAAATTGATTATAACGGAATCAAAGGAAAGCAGATACAGTCTGAATTGATTCTAACGGAATCAAAGGAAAGCAGATACAGTTTAAATTGAGTATAACGGAATCAAAGGAAAGCAGATACAGTCGGAATTGATTATAACGGAATCAAAGGAAAGCAGATACAGTTTAAATTGATTATAACGGGAATCAAAGGAAAGCAGATACAGTTTGAATTGATTATAACGGAATCAAAGGAAAGCAGATACAGTCTGAATTGATTATAACGGAATCAAAGGAAAGCAGATACAGTGTGAACTGATTATAACGGAATCAAAGGAAAGCAGATAGTTTGAATTGATTATAACGGAATCAAAGGAAAGCAGATACAGTTTAAATTGATAACGGAATCAAAGGAAAGCAGATACAGTTTGAATTGATTATAACGGAATCAAAGGGAGTGAGAACATTTGGGATGGTTCAAAAGAAAATAGAAGGGTTTTAGTAGGGGCAAAAAAAAATCTCTGGACAGCTCATACATGTCTATAAGTGTGTCTTTATGAAAGCACTTGCTCACAAGCACTGAATGCCATCGTGAAGAAAAAAGTCATGACAGCGCTAAACATTGATCTCGTGAAGAAAAAAAGACTCGTGAAGAAAAAGTCATGACAGCGCTAAACATTGATCCAGATCAACCTTCCGGAATCTGTTTTAGGGCAATATGGAACATATTGTGTTGTGAACAGCAGGACTGCAAGCACAGACCAGACCTGATTTCCTTCACGTTTTAATCCGAGTTTTTAAAGGCTGTATCTGGCAAGAAAGCCTAGAGTAATGGTGTTTAAAAAAAACCAAACAAACAAAAAAAAAAAAAACCTTTCTCAAGCAAGTCATAGAATCTGTTAGCGTGACGTTGTGGTTTTTCGGTCTAATTATCATCGGAGGTAGCATACTACAAAACTAACCATTGTGATTTGAATACAATCATTGCTCGTATTGCCATGAACCGCAGAAGCGGACTTTAATCTTGGGAGTTTTTCGAACTCGTATACAATGCTGTGCAATTGTACTTCGTGTGCCAAATGTGGTCTTGAATATTTTTACAAATGCTACATTTACATGTCGATCCCGTTTTACACGGGATGTGTGTGTGTGTGTGTGTGTGTGTGTGTGTGTGTGTGTGTGTGTGTGATGAGTTTCCATTTGACATAATATTGAGGTACATCCTCACAGTCGTAGGTTCTGCATCACAAACATACACAACTCAACAGGCAACAAAAGTTCTGCTAGTTTGAACTCGTTTCACGTTTGTCCTGAGTGCTAGTATTAGTGGTACTGGTAGTCGTCCGTACGCTTTCGATTTTGTGTCGTTTGTGTATTGCTTTAGAGAACGACAAAGTCTGCATGGTTTGTCCGGCGTATGGCCCAACTGTTCGCGTTCATTTTCAGTCTGCAGACTTGTTAACTTGTTGCATTCGTTCGAGTCGTTTCGAAGGTCACCTTCGGGTGGCGTTTTGCCTCTTTGGTACATTTTCCGAGTTTGATTGTTTGATGTTGCTCGTTTCATTGTGTATGTACTTGTATCTTATCACCTTGTTGAAGTTTGAATTCATTCCAAGGCTAACTAGCCAGTGCAGGCTTCCCTTCAAGCGGACATAACGAAGCTTCCTTTGTGCTTCATGCTGCTCTATAACCATCTTCAGACTAGACAGGAGTAAAGAATTTGGGAACGATTTATGAAGGAGAACCCCCGTTTTTGCGGAAATAACCATCCGTTTTCCCAAACAGATCAAGAAAACTACTTTTTGACTTTAAAAGAAAATATCTGTCATTCGCCGTAAAAAACAGGACAATGCATGAATACTTTCGTAACGGAATATATTTATAGGGAGAGCAGGACAGCACCACTGTGAAGTTCTCTCTGTGTGAATAAACTATCGCTGAGGCAGGGGATCCTGCTGATGCTGAAATTCTCGTGGACTTGTTTTTTAAATGTTTCAAAAAGCAACTCCTTATCCGACTGACCATGAGCAGCAACGATGTACATTTGATCTACCCCTACGTCTCTACAGACTTCAAAGATGTATTGCATTTTTTTTTTTTTTTTTTTTCTATAAACTACGAAAGACAGCCACATTGACTTGCTGCTTTGAATGGCAGCCGCAATAGATCGGACGCATTTTCTTTGAGAACTAACGACCTATTTAACTTGACATTGAATAATACATACACTTTTTTTTTTTTACTTCAACAATTCATATGCAGACGCGTGGCAAAAGTACAGTGTTAGTGAAAATGTTGACTGATAGTCCGGTTTTCGCTCTCGCTTGACAAGTTTCAAAAGTATTACAAACAAAGGGGGAGAAAAAGGAAAGAGAAACCCAACGGTTTCGGGGTATAATAGACGTTGTCAGTTGTGATATAGAACGCTACCTGTTGGTTGTTAAAATCATAGCTTCAGATTTGAAATGGACAGTGTGTTGGAGGTAAATAGCATGCAATTATTTTTATCGTGCAAGTGCACCTAAAATACGACTGAGAAAGCCGAAACATGTGATACTGCGATTAAATTTGTGTAAATAGCAGATACGGTGGTACGCTCGTTTAAGGAGGATATGTGCACAATTGGCACATAATACTGTATGTGATAAGATATTCTAGTAATAGAGGTGAAGGAGACGTTACTAGCTTGGTTATTGTATTGAAAAAGGTAATCTTGAAGTTATTTATTCACACCTATTTATTTCATTTTCCCACCCCCAAGAATATTTATGTATTGAAAATGACAAAAAGCCTTCCCAAACAAAAACAAGTTGAAAATGGACAAAACGCATACATCTTGCAAAGACTTTCACGTTGAATGCTATGTTCTTGTTGAAATCATTCGCACTTGACTATCTTCGCATGAATTGAGAGGAATCTTTAGAGTGCAACGTGATTTCAAGTACATATAAAGTCTCCGTTGCTTCCGTGCTTCATCATACTTCGCAAGAAAAAAAAAATGATGGCATCCTACGTAATGAGCTCAGTGTGTGGTTGGCCGACTGTTTTCTGTCAGAACCGAAAACGGCAGCACCTTTAAAAGATAATGAACCTAGTGCTTATCAGATACGTATAACTGTCAAGAGTACAAACTTAATTCTGAAAACAGCATTTATACATTGGACTAGGAACAGACGAATTAACAGGATAAGACGGTCATGGAAGTACACTGAATTTGAACCGAATGAAAACCAGTCACGCTACATGTAAATACTTGTTTGAAAATGAAAACAAACCACAGGCCCCTTTACTCCTCTGTATGTATGCCCCGGACAAGAAGAGATACCATTCCTTTCTAACTATTGTGATGCGGTCTTCGTGTCTTGGTATTGTTTATTCTGTAGATATGCTTCTCTGTCCCTGTCTGTATGCAAACGGCACAGTGCGTGGGTGCAGCGTGTCCCAGCAGTACGTGTTACAAACCAAAAAACCATGTCGAGAGTTTCTCTCCAGGGTTCCCCCCACCCCCCTGCTCTCCTGATTTTTACCCCCCTTTGATTACATGTCTGAAAAGAACGCATTCAAGACAGTGCATATGCATACGTCCGTTCAAGTAGGAATGTTGGCCTTCACTCAGTTCCCGTGTTTCCGGTTTGGGGAACATCAGCTGTTGCAATATTCCAGAAGGAAACGCACGCACACACACCTGGGTAATGTTGTTGCCCTGCTCAAGCGGTTTTAGTGTGTGTATGTGCATGTGTGTGCATGTATATCTGTGATTATCTTCAAGTCAAAGCAAAGAAGCCGTGTAGATAACATGTAAGTGATAAGAACATCCCTCAGAGTCAGTTCATGCCTGCAGTGATTTATGCATGTCTTATAACTAATGTGAACATCTAAACATGCACGGCGTTTTCAGACGCAACTTAATATTGTTGTTCAATGCATAATATTGTTGTTCAATGCATATCTCAGTGAGCGTATCCGTATAGCAGGGTTACAATTGACTACTCTTTGTCACACAAAGATTGATAAAGCATTGGGAGCGGACTATAGTCACAAAGTAAATTTTCGATTCTTCCCGCCGGCAGACTTTTCTAACGGTATCTGATGCGAATTATATCTAAATCCATCAAATTAACTAGGGACGAGGTCAGTGGGCACATGCCCCCCATTCAGGGTTTTTCTTTTCTTTTTTTTTTTTTTTTTTTTTTTTTTTTTTTTTTAAAACTCGTATGTAACCGTCTGAAAGCTCACGACTGGGTTTCTTGACATATAATTCCTTTCAAGACTTCTTTGATCTTTCAAAATTGAAAAACAAAAAGAAAAGAAAAAAAAAAAAAAACCAGAAATCCAGAAGTTCAGGACTTTACTATTGGCCTGTGGATTTTATATGTCAAAACACATACTTTAACACACGCACGTACGTACGCGCGCGCGCGCACGCTCATGCACGCACGCACGCATGCACACATACACACAAAGCCGGAGATGAATAGTTGGCTTATAACTCGTTTCAGCCTGTTTTTTTTTTATCTGAGGAAAACTTTCGGTAAGTCTAGGTCATAGCAGTTTGTTTTGCATCTTCTTTCAACATAGCACTAACGTCAGACAAAACTTCCCTGGAGTTTCAAACGTATCGGTCGGCCCATGATTCACACACACAAGAAAAGAAAAAACTCGGACAAAACTACACAGGAGTTTAGGACTACACTATTGGGTCCATCTATAACTGCTTTCAAATCAGCTTTAATCTCAGAGACAATTCTATCCAGTGGTACAGGATTGATCACAGACCCTCTAATTCTTTCAACATACTGTTCAAAAAAGAAAAGAAAAAGTTGGTCCGAAACTCCTCTCTACATGCTTTTACTTTGAAAAACAAACAACAAAGAAAACTGGCAAACGAACAAAGAAATGCCTTCCCAGAAATTCAGGACTGGGTCATTACGCATTTTGCTTCATTCAACGTAGCTTTTAACTCTCGACAAACCTTTGGGAAGTTGGGAGATGACATCTAAGCCCAAAACTCTTTTCAACATCTTTCTTCCATATTCTTACTCTTACAAAAATTGCTAAGCGGTTCAGACTAGCCCAGTTGGTACTTATCTTCTTTCAACATTGTTTTTTATCATCGGAAAGAAAAAGAAAAATGAAGAGAACAACAGCTAATTGTTAGTGCCTAGGCAGTTTTGGTCCGAGTTACAAGCCATGTTGATAGGAGTTCCACCTTCGCCCACTTTCTTCAGAACGGACAAGACAGATCACAGTCTGCTAGTCCAGGACTTCGTTTTCCCCCCACGCTCTGTTCACGTCATTAATCATGATTAATCACTCAAGTTTACTGATGGAGAGAAAACGGGGTGGGCTGGGTGTTGAGGAGGGAGCAAGAGTACAAAATCAAACGTTCCAGCACCTTAAGTTTGGGAGAACT
>JADBJO010000965.1:473291-495791 GCA_016801955.1 Conus betulinus | reverse complement strand
GGTGATGGAAGAGAACGATACACAGAAGTAAGATACCATAAGTGAGTTAGAAGCAATCGAAATAAAGTAAAATGGTTTATAGAAAATCACAATGCCACTCTTCTAATTTTCGGCCACGTGGCCTTTTTCAAAGAGAAAAAAACAAAAACAATACAACTACGTAATGTCCATCTTTGGCAACTTTGAGTAGTTGTATTGTTTTTGTATTTTTTTCTTGAAAAAGGCCACGTGGCCAAAAATTAGAAGAGTGGCATTGTGATTTTCTATAATGTTTTCTTCCCTTTGGAGGACTATTGCTTTTGTTTAAAATGGTTTAGCCTATGATCGAAGATCCGAAACGAATGAAATGGAAACCACTTGGGAACAACAGACAACATAACGAACTATGAACTGACACGGTGTCCTCTGCTTTTGCCAGCTATTGGATGCCAAGTGGGGCATATTTTATAGTACAGATACTGTGTTATTCACCTGTGTGTATTCTCTCTCTCTCTCTCTCTCTCTCTCTCTCTCTCTCTCTCTCTCTCTCTCTCTCTCTCTCTCTCTCTGGTATTGTCGTTTTAAAAATTGTTATTCTAATAACATGTTTGAGGAAGGAGATACGCAGCGTGCGTTTACTCCTCGTCGAAAGTTCTACATATTCACGTTCATTAATGACTATCGAAATTCGGCCGTGCTGCACAGAGTCTCTGGAGACTCAAAGCTGTTCACCTGTTATTGTGGTGCCTTTGGACCAGAGGGACACTGGCTGGCTGTGGGAGAGACAACGGTCTTGCAGACCGTTCTGAACCATCTTTACAGCTGCACCACACGGGCATCTGTTCCGTATTTCAAAGCCCTGATAATCCGCCCCTGCCATGCGAACCCCTGGTTCCACAAGACAATCATCCTACCACTCTCTGGTTCCACAAGACAATCACCCTACCACTCTCGTTACATGTGGACCCTCCTGTTCATTTCACCCCCTTGATGTTCGTGTTCTGGCATTAAGGGTTCAAGATTCAATTCATTAATTAGCAGGCGTCAGAACTGGATCAACTTGCCCAGAAGGGGGAAGGGTTGGGGAAGGGTACATGCATGAGCCGGACACAAAACGCCTATGCACTTGCCCAACAAGTGTGTTGAGGGGAAAAACAACAAAAAGGAGGGAAGGGGTAAAAGAAGAAAAGAAAGGGAGGGAGGTGGAGGAGAAACTGTGAAGAGGAAAGAGATGATAGGGCGAACATGTTGTTCGGCGAAGATTGAAGGGGGTGGCGAAAGGAAAGGAGAGGAGGAGTGGAAAGCTGAGGTGTGGGAAATCGGGATGGACGATGTTGAATCATGCTGTTTACTCGTTATTTTAGGTGTTGCTCCTTTTTCTTGTTCGGAAAAAAAAAAAAAAATGGCGCTCTTGCAACTGCACATTTTCGGGGGAGGTTGGCGGGGGAAGGCACCAGCGATGAGTAGTCCTCTCCCTTGCTGACCCTCCATCCCCTAGTGGAAAGAATGTGTATAGGGGGAGTGGGGGGGGGGGGGGGGGGGGGGGGGAGATGAAAGATGGAGATACGGGAGATGAAGCGAGACGGGAATGGGGGGGGGGGGGGGGGGGGGGGGGCGGCCGGGAATGGGGGGGGGGGGGGACGCAGGAGACGGGTGGCGTGGGGGGGGGGGGGGGAAAGGAGGAGGGGCGTTTATGAGGAGAGGCAAGACACAACAGGTGAAAGAGAAAGGAAGGCGAGGAGGGGAGTGCAGCACGGGAGGTTTTTTTTTGGGTGGGGGGGGGGGGGTGGGGGGGGGGGGGGGGGAGGAGGGGGAGACAGAGGGGTGGGGGGGGGGGCGGTAGTAACGGAGAAAGGGGTACATATAACATACTGTACTTTCCCATACCATAGTACCATACCCATACCATACCATACCATACCATACCATACTATACTATACTGTGTTGTGACGTCACATCACATCACATGATATAATTCATGAGATGAGATGAGATCATGTAATATGATATAATATAACAATATAATATGATAAAGAATCATGTAACATCATATAGAATTGTAATACAATGCAATGTAATACAATACATTTCAATGTGATATTAAAAAAAATCGCATTCTTTCAGTGTGTCTGTCAGACAGTCCTCTTGCTCCAAATCCAGGTTCCATCTGGTCTCCAAATTGAGCATAAAGCTTTAATAGCATTCTGTGCAGACAAAGAGCGAACCACTTTAGTGCCAGCCAGTCGCATTAGTCGCATCTTAATGCCACACTAATGGCAATGCCAAGCGATGTCTGGATTCAATACAGCCTTTAGGCTAGGGCAAAGGGGGAGCAGAGGGGTGGGGTAGGGGTGGGAGAGGGGGAGACTGTGGGAGGGAATACAACAGGACAGAATAGAATATCTCCGTGGGGATTCATTGCGGCATAACACTGGAAGATCGATTTACCAGGTTCCTCCAGTTCTGTCGGCTGTGTGCTTAGGCGTGGGTCTCTGGAAATGTTTTACTGTCCATTCTGCAGTGTTGTCAGTACATCGGCTTTCTTTTCTGTCCTCCCCTACCGTCTCCCTCTTCCGATGGTGGTGTCCCTGGGGATCGTTTCCACAAGAACCGTTGAATCTTGTCACACGGCCATGCCAACGCACTGGTCTTCTCCTGATTGATGCTAGTAGATCTTCATATCGTCCAGTGAGCTTCTCGACGCTCTGACGCATTTTTGGATTGGTGGTATGATGGGTATGTCTGACGAGTAGGATCTGCGGTTACCCCTCATTTCCATGCTCTGGATTCTACTTTCCCCGATTAGCGGGCTCGTTCGTTCGATACAGTTGGCAGTGACGGTTCGAAATATATACTCCTATCTAAGAGCTAGAATAGACCTTCCTAATTACGAAAATAAGGGGAAGCAGGATCTCAGCTGTGTAACAGGAGATATTTTAGGCTTTAAATTTTTAACAAGAAAACTTATGACCCGACTGGTCAGCCATACGATGTAATGCGGGCATTCTTTTATTTCTAAGATGGCGGCTATTTTTTTTGATTGTGTACGTGATAGAATTGTGTGTAAAATAAAGTCTACCACGGCACTATAGCTCTATCAGTGAGTTTGTTTTTGAATAGTTCTGCCGCACACAACCACCAGCATAACAAATGAAGGGAGACTTGCGTGCTGAGACCGGATGCGGTAAGTAAACACAGTGTAGGCCTATAAATTGCTATTTTGAAATCTGACCGCCGCGCGCGCGCGGGCTAGGCTGGAAATTCCAGATCTGCAGAGGAATGGAATGTTATCGCTAGCGCTATTCAGCGAAGACTTCACAGTCTGAAATATGATCTGGGATGTTCATTATATCACAATAGTAAGAGAGCAAATTAATCGGCATGCTCACACGATGCAGTTTTGAACATTTATTATACTGGATGGACTTAAGTGAAACCACAAAACACGATGCTACTGATGGCAGCAGGCAGATCTATGGCAGCCGAAGTGCGTCAAGCTGCTGTAGCCATCTGTAAGAACACTTTCTCGGTGTGGCGATGTGGTTTTGTTTAGCATATTTTCTGATGCACGATTTGAAAAAAAAAAAAAAAAAATCCTGCATAACCGCAATTTTCTTTCAAATTATTATTCTTGATCTCTCTCTCTCTCTCTCTCTCTCTCTCTCTCTCTCTCTCTCTCTCTCTCTCTCTGTAGGAGTGTAGTATCATATATATATATCCCTGTTTGATCTCTCTCTCTCTCTCTCTCTCTCTCTCTCTCTCTCTCTCTCTCTCTCTCTCTCTCTGTATGAGTGTAGTATCATGTATATATCCCTGTTTGATCTCTCTCTCTCTCCTCTCTCTCTCTCTCTCTCTCTCTCTGAGTGTAGCATCATGTATATCCGTCCACATCCACATCCACATCCACCCCTCGTACATCCTCTCTTTCCATACCTTTTAATATCAGTACATAAATTTTGCAGTATTTCCCAGCTTTATACCTGTTCCCTCCACCCCATTCACCCCCTTCTTAACCTAACAGAACAAACTCGATTGCTTATGTGGGGTGTCTGTTTTGCTCTTGTAGGAAGACACCATGGCAAAGGAATTCCGAGACCTACGCCCAGAATTAGATCAGCATGGCCCATCCACTTCACAAACATCTGTAGACTGGACTGTCTGTCTCATCTGTCAGAATAAAACTCAAGAAAAACTGGTTTGCCCTGCCCGAGGCAAGGGTGGAGGATTAGGATATACTTATATTGGTGAAAACTTAGCCCAGTTCCGTGACCTTGGTATTGAGGTTGTTCCATTCCCATTGTCTGAGCTTGACGAAGGAGGGGGTATTGCAGACACACTTGAGAAGAAGTGTGCATCATGGCACAAGTCCTGCAGAGACAAAGTCAGCAACAGGGCACTTGAAAGAAGAAAGCGAAAACTGGAAGGCCCTGAGAAGCAACCGACCAGCCCTGCTAAGACCAGGAGGACGTCTGCAGAGCACCATGAAGAAAACACCTGTTTTTTCTGTGATGGCACAGCAGGCAGTGAAGGTCTACACAAGGCATCGACACTTGGACTGGATTACAAAGTCAGGCATAGTGCCACCATTCTGAAAGACCAAAACTTGTTGAAAAAGCTGGCTGCTGGTGACATGATCGCAACTGACTCCCTGTACCACAATAAATGTCTACAAATGCTTTACAAGCGAGCAAAAAAGGCAGAAGCCAGCCAGTATGAAGAGGTAGAGGAGAATGATGATTTCTGTCATGGGATTGCCTTTGCTGAGCTCGTGTGTCCTACATAGAGAGTTTTGAAAGTGACTCGGCAACAGCTCCTGTATTTCACACGTCCAGTCTGCGCAAGATATACGAGTCACGTGTGGCTGCTCTTGGAGGACGAGGAAAAGCACACCCAACTCGATTCAGGGAGAAGCTGATGGCTGCTTGTCCTCGCCTTCATGAGTGTGGCACAGGCCGAGGAAAGGACATCAAGCTTGTCTTCAAACAAGACATCGAAAGAGCTGTTAAGGGGCTGTTGACTACGACTCTGAAGCTTTGTTGCTGGCAAAGGCTGCTAAAATTGTCCGCCGGGAGATGTTTGCCAACCAGCAGTCATTCACAGGTTCCTTTGAGGATGATGCACAGAGAAAATCGATTCCTCAAATTTTGAGGCTTTGGTCTGTATGATTTTAGATGGTCCAGGAAGCAGTTTGCTTGGAAACGAACATTCCCAGGAAGCTGCTTTATCAGAAGTAGATCAGGAATGCTCCCAAGCTGCACTAACAATATCACAATTGATGATATTTAATAGCAGAAAGTTTGGCTGGCAGAAAGAATCAACACATCGCAGTCATACGAAGAGCAAGGAAACTCCTGTCCCCATTTACCTGGGGCTGAAAGTACACGCCGAAACCAGAAAGCAGAGCCTGGTTGACTGTCTGTACGGCCTTGGTTTGTCCATCTCTTACGACAGGGTCATGAGTATTTCCACAGACATTGCCAACACTGTCTGCTCCAAGTTTGAGAAAGAAGGCGTCACTGTACCACCAGCTATGAAAAAGGGCACGTTCACCATTGGCATGGTCGATAACATTGACCACAATCCCAGCTCAACAACAGCTATGGAATCTTTTCATGGAACATCTATATCCATGGTACAGACTGATGACTCTAACGCCAACAGACAGCCTCTCATGATCGACCCAGCCGTACGAGGAAAGAGATCGGTTCAGCCTCTTCCAGTTGGCTACACACTCGTCCTCCCAGTGGAACGAAAGAAAGAGGTGTCTTTGCCAAATGCGATGGGACCATGCAAAGCAGACAGCAATGACAGCATTACACAACGTGACTGGCTGACAGCTGTTCACAATGCTATTTGTCAAAATACTGATAGCAGTGAACAACCTATTTCATGGGGTGCTTTTCTTTTCATGCAAACAAGGATGGAAACAAAGTTATTGAAACAGCACAAATATCTTTGTTGCCATTGTTGACAGACAACGCCCATTCCTTAGCCCTGATTAAGCATGTCATGAAGATCATCAGTGAGGGCACACAACACCTTAATCCAGGTCAAGTGCCCGTGATTGCAATGGATCAGCCTTTGTATGCTCTTGCAAAGGAAATACAATGGTCGTGGCCAGAGCAGTTTGGAGAACAACATTGTGTCGTCATGATGGGAGCACTTCATATTGAAATAGCTGCACTGCGACTTCTGGGAGACTGGCTTGAAGGGAGCGGATGGACCAGCCTGTTGGAATCAGCAGAAGTGTTCACGAGAGGTGTTGCTGAGTCTCTGCTGAAGGCTTCCCATGTAACTAGAACAAGGCTGGGTCACCAGATCACTGCTGCCACACTATATGTACTGCAGCAGAGAGCTTTTGAGCAGAGGGAAGATAAGGACACAAGTTTGGAAGAGTGGACAAAGAGTCAAGCACAGAAGCAACCCATGTTTGCCTACTGGAACCGCGTTCTTCAACTGGAGCTCACTGTCCTGCAGCTAGTGCATGCCATCCGAACCGCCAGTTTTGACGAGTTTGTTCAAGCCTTGACAAACCTCATGCCATGGTTCTTCGCTCTGGATCACTTGCACTACGCCAGATGGCTCTCTGTACACCTGCGTGACTTGTGTCAGCTGATGAGGAAACACCCTTCTGTTCACCAAGCTTTTTGTTGTGGTGCATTTGTTGTCCACAAAAAAACCAACGTCCATTTTCAGCCATTGCCCTTGATCAGGCTCATGAGCAATGCAACGCGATGGTCAAGGGGGATGGAGGGGCAGTGGGCCTAACCACCAACCCAGGGGCACTCAGGCGGTGGGTAACAGCAGGGCAGAAAATTGCACGTCTTCTCACTGGATTTGAGCGCCAGATGTCCCCAAAGGCAGTCTTCACTGACCACCATGAGCAAACACCTGCAATACAGAAGGCCTTCAAAAGGGACGTCACTTCACTCATCTCTGTGTTTGAAGAAGTTGGAAATCCCTTCAAAGATGACAGTGGCTGTCTCTTCGCCATGGACACTAACATCGTTGCAGACAACGCAGCAATCACAACTGTGCAAACAGTCCTCACCATCGGTCATCTTCAGTATGAAGAGTTTGTTCAAGAGACTGGTGAAATAGATCCAAACCATTGACAGACACACTCCGTCGGAACAAGTTGAGGGTTTTTGTGCAGCAAAAGAAACAACAAAAGTCTGCCATTACCCTCCTCAAGAATGACTGTTCATTGTTTTCTCGCTTGTTCATTGCTGCCAGACCCGGAAAGGAAATCTTCCGGAATTCTTCAGGCATGAGAATCAACCAACGCCACCTTCACTGTCCAAACTGGGTGAAATGAGGTCTGGAAGGAAGCTGACTTGCTGAGGTGCTTGGAAAGTGTCACCAACCCTGCTGGTGGGAATGTCATGGAAACTCTTCAGTGTGACACCAATGATGATCCAGAAGTCAGTGATCCACTTCTAGATGATGAGATGACTTTCTGAAAGATGCTCAATTTGTTCCATGTAATAGTGAAGACCTCGAAGAACTGATGTCAGTCAGTCCAAATGCCACTATGACAGAACCAAGCAATCAGGAATCAGAGGGGCCACCCAAAGTTGATGCCAAGATCTTGGATGGTGCCTTTATCATTCAACTTCTATGTCCAAAGACATCACGGACATTTAAAGAATTTCTGACAATGTCTTCATGCCTTACATTGTTAACCAGCTGAAAGATGTTTCTAGACTGGATGTAGTTTGGGATGTCTATCGTCCTGACAGCCTGAAAGCTGGTACCAGGCGGAAGAGAGGCTATGGGCAACGCAGAAAAGTGACTGCTTCCACTCCATTGCCAACCAACTGGAAAGCATTTCTGAGAAATGATGAGAACAAAGAGGATCTGTTTTCCTTCCTAGCAGGGGAAATTCAGAGCACCCATGTATCTGGCAAAATTTTGATATCCACACTTTTTAGACACGGTTGTCACATCATCAGAAGTGAATTGAAGAATGTGGTTGGATGCACTCATGAAGAAGCAGACACCCGCATCTTTCTCCATGCAGCAGACTGCATTCATCATGGCCACAAAAAACTTGCTGTTCGGACTGCTGATACTGACGTTGTCATCCTGGCGATTTCTTTAGTTTCCAAGCTAAAGGCTGTTGAACTCTGGGTTGCATTTGGTTCAGGGAAGCATTTCCGATATATTGCAGCTCACAGCATCAGTGACAGTCTACCACCTGAAAAGGTGCAAGCTCTCCCAGTATTTCATGCCCTGACAGGGTGTGATACAGTGTCATTCTTTTGTGGCAAAGGAAAATTGACTGCATGGAACACATGGACAACCCTCCCAGAGGTGACAGAAGCATTCAAGGAGCTGGGCTGTGGCAGTGGGAAACTATCTGATGACTGTTTCAATGACTACTTCAAGAAAATTGAACGCTTTGTCATATTGATGTATGAGAAGAACAGCACCCTAACAGACATCAATCAATCAACACGTGAGAGGCTGTTTGCGCAGAAGGGCAAGGCTGTTGAAAATATTCCTCCCACATCTGATGCTCTGTACCAGCATGTCCGTCGTGCAGCATATCAAGGAGGGTTTGTCTGGGGCCAAAGTCTCCAGAAAACTCCAGAGCTACCCTCACCAGTGAGCTGGGGATGGACAAAGAAAGAAGGTGAAGTTCTCTGGCAGCCCCTCTGGACTACTCTCCCCCCGGCAGAAGAATCCTGCTATGAATTAGTCCATTGCGGATGCAAGCAAGGTTGTAAGAAGAGATGCAAATGTGCTATTGCCATGTTTCCGTGCACTGCCTTGTGTCAGTGTGGGTGGGGACTGTGGACAAGACTGATTATCTTCATGCACTTTATTCTGTGTGACATTGGACAGTGCCTGGTTAATCTTCATTTAATGTGAACCTCTGTGCTTTGACCTTGGACAGTGCCCTGGTTAATCTTCATTTAATGTGAACTTCTGTGTTTTGACACTGGAGCCTCGTTCATCTTTATGTGCTGTGAACTGTGCTTTGACATTGGACAACACCCTGTGAGTATCACTTATTACTTAACGGAACCGGTCAAACCCAACCAAATGTTGTTTAAACCATAATTTCAATTATTTGACAAATGATAATGCAAATCTCTGTATAATGCACTGCTCATTGTAATGTAATAGTGTCTTCTATGTGAAGCCATGCTTCATTTGAGCCACTTTCTTCAGTGTATGTCGCGTTTAAATGTTGACCTATTTTTTCTCACTTGACCTACTTTGCTCTAAAATTGAAGAAAGGGTTTATACCTTTCTACCAAAAGACTTATACTGAAAGTAGATTGATATCAAGAACGACTGTGGGGAAATATATTACATATAACACGTAAAACAAACTTAAAAGAGCGTCATTTTGTGTTTTTTCTAGGTCAATGACCTACTTTGATACAAAGGATTGACATATTTTTTTCATAAGAATGTACTAAAACTTTAGGAATATCTTTTAACACACTCTGTTTCATAAAATCTTACAAAGGTTTCTATTAAGGATAGGTAAAGAGACAAACCCTGTACAGGTGGCTGCTGCTATGGACGGATGTCACTTGACCTACTTTTGGACAGGTGCCGCGCCCCCTTGAGTAAGCTGAAATCCTGCTTCCCATCAAAAATATATTCTACATGATGTATTAGGTATTTGAGCAAAGCAGCATGTTTTGAACCACATTTGCCAACTTCCTCCCATGAATCTGTGGTTTGGACCCCTCACTGCTAATAATGGATCCCAAGGAAGCGAACTGTGAAACACTTTCTAGCTTATATCAGTTTTACTGATGGTGTCGTGGCTGGTCGTTAACTTGTTTTGGTGCTGTCTTCTATGCCGTATCTTCGTTTTGAATAAGCTTGGCGAAATCATGTTCATTGCCGGGGATACCAGATCATCAATGTCGTCCGAGAAGTAAAAGTGCGTAACGGTTGCTATTCTAATGTTAAATATGACAATAGGGTCTTCAACTGCATCAGCCATGATGCGTTCCAGGTATAGGTTTAGAGAGAGAGGGAGTTTCGAAGACGAATTCAGCGCTGAAAAACTCCAGTTGAAGCGTGGAACCACTATCTAATAGCATTCTGCACGAGCATTACGCCAGCTGCGTTGGAGAACAGCTGTTGGATGGTGTTGACTGGCTTTTGCCTGATATTGATTTTGTTTTTCATTGTGACGGCTATGTCAGAACTATCAAACGCCTTCTTGCTGTCCTATTCTACGTAAGTCTTCGCAGAGCTGGTCTTGCGATTATTCCAATATTGTTTGGTCGATATTCTGTGAATTCCTTCTATTCCGCTAGTTTGGGTGTGATATCCTTTCACTAAATAGAAGTTCGATATCTCCTGTGTATTTTGGCTGGTCGGTTTTTTGCTATTTTGTGTGTGTTTCATTTTTTTTTTTCTCTTTACTTTAATTTGTTCAGTGTGTACTGTGTCTTCAAAATGGCGGACTCACGTGTGGAACCATTGTTTTTGCTGAAAAGAGACCTGCCTTACTCTTTTGGCTCTGATGAGAATCGTTCCTTTCAAGCCCTGGACATTTGTGTCGCAGCCGAAAGAATATGTGGCAGAGAAACTATGGTGGGCGCGCAGGAAATACGGAGATTATGGAGACTCTACCCAGCGACTCGAACAGCACGCAGTAAGTTGTTGATAGAAGGTTTGTCTCTTAGCGGTGTTGTTGAACTGCGTTTGTACGACAAGAATCCTTTCATACTCACAGGACAGGGTGATTCCGAAAGACCAGCCACCAAAGTTTGGATATCGAATATCCCCTTGTCTTGCGATGGAGCGGATATTGAGTCAGCTCTTGTGAAACTTGGAGTTGTTTTTCGCTCCCCTTTGATGATGGAAAAAGTTAGAAACAGAGATGGAAAGCTGACCCGATTTTACTCTGGTAGACGTTTCATTTTCATCAACGTCCCAGAAAAACCCTTTGGAAAGGTTTGTAAAGGTGGGGGATTTTACTGCCACCCCTTTATCACAAGGAACAACCGAAAAAAGAGGCCAGGGTAACGAAGTGCAATCGTTGCTTAAAAATGGGTCATTTGGCCAGGCAGTGTCCGGAGTCTGTTATCACGTGTGCACAGCGTGTCTCCAACCCGGTGATCGGCAAGGGGATCCTGTTTGCCAAATTCTGACTCACAATGACGAAGTTGTGTCTGTGTGGGATCCTCTTCCAGTTGTTTCTACACAGAAACGAACTGTAGACCCTGACACGCGCTCCTCACTGATGACGACAGTGACACTGACTCTGACGCCACTGACACTGAGAAAGAACCTAACGTGAATGACACTGAGAGAGAACTTAGTCAGGAAAAGGGAGAAAAAAAAAAAAAGGTAAGAATGATAATGAAAGGGACTGTCATTCTAACTTGAGTTCTGCCCAATCCGTTGAAAAGGGAAAACACAAAAGAAGCAGCAGACCCAAAAAGAGAGAAGAAATGAAAAAGAAGGAAAATGAGTTGTCGAAAGCAAAGGAAGTGCTTTTGACACGTCAGTCGAAAACTGGAATTTAAAGCCCGATCGCGTTCTGAGACTCCAAAACGGCCGTGGTCAACAGAAGGGGATTCCCCCACTCTGACCGACCCACGTGACAGAAAAACTGCCCAGATCTCCGCCCCTCATACAGCGATGGAAAAAACAGTGACAGGGTCGACACGACTGATGACACGCTTTTACGATTTTCGGCGCGTCTCATGGTCATTTGTTCGTGGAACCCTGCAACATGGCTTTATCTTCCTTAAATGTTTTTTCTGTAAATGTCAGAGGGATAAGATCCAATAATAAAGAAAACGCGTCTTTAGGTTTTAAAAAAACAATGAGTATGATGTGATCTGTCTGCAGGAAACTTATATTAATACAGCTGTAAGTGAACAATGGCAAAAAGAATGGGGAGGTAAGCTCATGTTCACTGATAAAAGTACACATAGTGGTGGATTAGTAATATTAATTAAGAAAATTTGTCAGCTGAAACTGAAATAGTGTACGCATCTGAAAGAATTCTAGTCTTGAAAATCACTACAGGAGAGAAACAGATGATTGTGGTAAATATCTATGCCCCTAATAGTTTACAGGAAAAACATATTTTCTTTGATAAATTAGATGTTGTAAAATATTTAAATATCAATAATCTTATTGAGTGTGGAGATTTCAACACTGTCTTAAGTAATGAGTACGATGTGATAAGCGGTGGTTATCACGACCAGCATACTGTACAGAGATTTAACAGAATGGTGAGTGAATGTGACCTGTATGACACATGGCGAATGTTTCACAACGAAGAGAAAGAATTTAGCTGGTCCAGAATTAATCCATTTATTGCAAGAAGACTGGATTATATACTGACCAGTTCACCTATTTTTGAAAATGTAGTGCAGAGTTCTATGCAGAGTGTGTCTTTCTCAGATCACAGAGGCTGTTGTGTTTAGTGAAGTTCGTTGATGTTGTACATGGTAAAGGGTATTGGAAATTTAATGGCTCCCTTCTTTTGGATATAAACTATGTTAATTACATGAATCATACTTTAGATACTTTTGAAAAAGACCCTGAAGATGATAATCAGATAACTTGGGAACTATTAAAAAATCAAAATTAAAGAATGTACAATTAAATTTTCAAAAGAAAAAGCATTGTTAAACAGAAACAAATCAGCACGACTGAATGCAGAATTGAATACACTCGATAGTGCTCTCAGCACTTATCCAGACTGCCAGAAAACTATGCGTAAAAGAGAGCTCGTAAAACTAAAATTAGAATTAGAAGAAACTACAAAAGCCCGTGCAGCTCGGGTAAGGGCTCGAGTTCAGTGGATTGAACAGGGGGAAAAGAACTCTAAGTTCTTTCTTAGTTTAGAAAAAGCAAGAGCAAACTCTAAGATCATAGAAAATATTAAAAAAGCAAATGGGGTTGAGATCAAGGGACAAAAGAACATTTTAGCCGCACAAAGAGACTATTTTAGGAATTTATACAAGAAAAAGATAAATAGTGATAATATGCTACAAAGAACACAGGCCTTCCTGCGTGGTGTTAATTTACCTTCTCTATCTGCTAATGATAAAGCTTACTGCGATGGTAATCTTTCAGAGCAAGAAATTATGAGTGCATTGAAAGGAATGAAAAATGGTTCTAGTCCTGGTATTGATGGATTAACCGTTGAATTCTATAAAGTATTTTGGAGTCGGATAGGTAAATACGTAATGGAATCTTTACGACCGCATTTACTTCGGGGAGCATGTCTTCAACTCAACGAAAAGCCGTAATAACACTTATACATACGGGGAAAGGTTTAGCAAGAAATGATCTCAATAATTGGCGACCGATATCTTTAACAAATGTCGATTATAAACTCCTAGCTAAAAGTCTAGCGGCGCGACTGGGTGGTGTCATTGATTCTTTAATATGTGATGACCAATTAGGATACATAAAAGGAAGACGTGTGTCCACACTATTACGTCTTATTGATGATGTCACCGAACAACTGCGTCACGAAAACAAACCAGGACTATTAATAACTATTGATTATTCTCATGCCTTCGACTCTATTTCCAAAGAATTCATGTTAAACGCGTTTAAATTATTTGGTTTTGGGGAAGGTTTTGTTAAACTGGGTAGAAATATTGATGACCGACTCGATAAGCTGTATAAACTATTGCGGATGGATTTCCGAACCGTTTGCAATGGAATCGGGAATCAGGCAGGGCTGTCCCTTTTCTCCGTTAGCCTTTGTTTTAGCCCTTGAACTATTGGCAATTAGATTACGGAACGGTTCGGAAATTAAGGGCTTGGAAATTAAATATAATGACAGTACTCATGAGACATGTCCTTTGTTAATTGCTCTTTACGCTGCTGATGATATACACTGTTTTTAGCAGACGAAAACGATTTTGCGAATAGCGCTTGGACTATTTGAAAGCTTTTCGTTCATATCAGGTTTGACAATAAACAGAAAAATAAATCGGAAGCAATGTGGCTAGGTAGTAAAATAAATTGTAGACAAAATGTTATGGATTTTTTTTTTAATAAAAAGTAAAATAAAGATATTAGGTATGTACTTCAGTAACACCACAGGTGCTTCTAAACTTGAAGAGAACTGGGTGGGTAGAATGAAGATGCAGCAGACGGTTGATTTCTACATGGGAGAAAAGAAATTTGAGTATTATGGGCAAAGTAAGTATCGTAAAAACATTTTAATCTCGCAGTGGGTTTACATAATGCAAGCGATAGTTGTACCAGATTATGTAATTAATGAGATCAATAGATTATTATATAGATTTGTATGGAGAAAAAAGGACTGCAACAAAGAAAGCGTTTGAAAAAAGTAAAAAGAACAGTGTTTGTGTCACGAAATGGATAAGGGGGGAATAAGATGATAGATCTAAAAGAATTCCAAAATGCATGTTTGTTACAGTGGGGAGCCAAGGTAAGCTCAAAAGATGACACAGATAATGGCACAAATAATAAGTGGTGGCGTATAGCAAGAAACAATTTCTTAGAATTTGGCGAAAAGTGTATTTGCTTCTGCAACCATAAAAAGTAAGCAATTTAAAGGACTGGAACTTATCAAATCGCATTTTTGGAACTCGGTGCTACGCACTTGGTTAGATAACAATAATCATTTACAAGTACCAGCGTCTAGGGTAATTTGGAATAACAGTACCATAAAATATCAAGGCAAAGTTCTCTTTTTTAAACAATGGATTAAGAGAAATATATTATGCGTGGAAGATATGCTAACCATCAACAACGAACTAAAGTCTTTTGATGAAATAGTTGGCATATTGGGGAATTCAGCAAGTCGCCTGCTGGAGTATAATGTGGTGTGCAGTGCGGTGGGCAGGTTTGTGCGTGTTCACCTTGATCAACGACTCGCTCATGACCGAGATTCCCTCAGTTTCCCCACATTCTGTGGTAAAAACCTGTTAAGCATAAGAGGATATCGAAAACAAATAATGAAAATAAGTACACTCAGCCATGTGCGGTTGGCTTCTGGAAAGATTATTTAACATTGATGTCACTCAACAGATATGGACTATTGCCATACAAGCAACAAAAGAAACTAGACTTCGTCTTTTACACTGGAAAATTGTGCATAACATATATCCAACTAACATCATGTTGTTCAAGATGAAAGTTAGAGAAGATAACAAATGTTCATACTGTAAAGATATAGTCGACGTGATAGAAACATTTTTTCTACGAATGTCCTTTCGTCTCGTTATTTTGGAGAAAGATTGAGAATTATATTCTAATTAATCTTGACGTTCATATGAAGATCGATGCCTTAAAAGTAATGTTTGGTGTCACCGACAAGACCATAAGAAAATAAGAAAAGCTACACTGAATCAAATTAATCACATAATCTTAATAAGGAAAATGTGTATAAGTATTTTTTTAAAAAACGCAGGCAACGACATCTATTTATACAATATTTGAAGCCCATATGCTACTCCGTAACAAATATCTGTTGAGATAACTTTATTTTCAATGATGGCAGTTTCTCGGTAAATATTATCCATCTCTTCCTCCAGATTTATTTACGCAGGAATGGACGTGCGTGATCCTTTTTCGCGATATCGTTCATGCTGTGTGGTAATTGTGATGTACTGCAGCGTAGTTCGTTTCATGGTATCATATCCACTACTTCTTTAGTTTACTTTTCTTTTTTAAAGAAGGGAGTAGCGAGATTGACACATTTTTTTCGCTCTCCATTCCTCTGTGCACCTTTCCACTCTTTCGATTTCGTTTGTGAAAGGGCGCGCTACCCTTTTGGGGAACATGGAGACTGAAAAAGACTAAGGCTGTGAACTGTTTCTTCTCTCTCTCTCTCTCTCTCTCTCTCTCTCTCTCCTCTCTCTCTCTCTCTCTCTCTCTCTCTCTCTCTGCTTCTTGATTCCCTATGTCCTTCCTGATCGCGTTTGCTCCTT
This sequence comes from Conus betulinus, assembly GCA_016801955.1. NCBI lineage: Eukaryota > Metazoa > Mollusca > Gastropoda > Neogastropoda > Conidae > Conus > Conus betulinus. Next base: position 479,894 of record JADBJO010000965.1, on the reverse strand, counting down.
CTGCTACTTTACTCTTTCTACAACAACTTCGTAAGGTATAAATCGCATACCCGGGTGAATTAAGTGAGAATGAAAGAACCAAGCAAGCAAACTCTTTACAACATACACTAGTGCACTGAAAAACCCAGACATCATTGTACCATAGTATACATTAAATGAGAAAGAAGCATTGTCCAATGATAGAAAAATCAAAAACACTTGGAACTGGGTTGAATGAAAGTGTGGGAACGCGTGCGTAAGCAGGCGTTTGTGTGTGTAAGCATGATAGATGGTAGGCGTTAGGTTGTAACAAAAAAGAGAGGAAAAAGAAAAGAGACCGCCAAAAAAAAAAGAGAAAGAAAAAAGGGATCAAAAAAGAAGAAAAAAAAAATCATCAGAAAAAAAAACAAAAACAAAAACAAACAAAACAAAAACAAAAAAATGGGGGGGAAGTGGTGGAAAAAAAAAAAATCAACCAAAAAAAAAAAAAAAAAAAAAAAACGCCTTCTTGTAGTCCATGAAGACTTAAAAAAGAAATCTCTCGGTGTGGGAGACGCTTTTCCCAAAGGCTATGCAGGTTATACAGCTAATCGGTGGTTGCGGATCTGTTGCAAAATCCCGGTCGTTCTTCAGCCCTAATGGTATCTACATGCTGCTGTATTCTATTCAGAGTTATTTTCATCAGTACTTTGAAGCCATGGCTGATTAAAGTGATAGAATGGTAGTTCTGGCCATGGTGATGATTTCCTTCTTTGGCGAAGGATAATGATTAGTATTTCAGTTGACGGTTTGAGCCCCTCCTGAGTGTGCCAGATCTTGTTGCAGATAGTAGTTAGGACAATTACTGCTTCTCTGCCATGTTTAACGTGTTTTGCAGGGATGTTGTCCATTGCTACAGCCTTCCAACTTCTCCTCGACTTCTCTGTACATCTTCGATTTTTTCATGGAGTATTGGAAAGTTTTCCTTATTTGAAGAATCATGTACTGTTAGCACTTGAATCTTCTTTGATCTGTTTTGTCGTAGAATTCAAAGCAAGATTACACTCACCTTTAAATGATGTCGTGACATCCTGAGATATTTTTGCCGCCTTAGCCCTAAATGGTGTTTAAGTACATGGCTTTTGTTTGGTCAAGTCCTTTGTAATCTTTAAATGTTTCTTTCAGTCGTTGTCTATAGGGTATTTTTTTCTCAACGGCCTTACACTGCTGTTTGATCCAGCTTCTCTTTGCATTCTTCATTTCCTCACGTATGCTATCGTGTTAGCGCTATAACCCCCCCCCCCCCCCCTCACCCCCTCTCCGCACTCCATCTCCTCCTCAGCGTTTCTTCAGTGGAGTTAAGCTCCTTCTAATGTCATATCTCTCCAAGACATTGCATGAGATGCATGACTTCGATTTTCATCGGCTTTTTCCTTTTGACCATTGTTCCCGATTCACAGATCACGAAGCCATGAGGGTTTCGAAACCTAACAGTCGTTGTGTGGGGCAACTTTTCCATGTTATGGCCTCTTGCCATAGTGTAGCATAGCATAGCATAGCATAGCATAGCACAGCACAGCATAGCATAGCATAGCGTGGTGTGGTGTGGTGTGGTATGGTGTAGTATAGTATAGTACAGTACAGTACGGTATACTATTAGTACAGCATAGCATAGCATAGTATGGTATAGCATAGCATAGCATAGCATAGTATAGTATTGTGTTGTATCGTATCATATGTGATATGATGTGATAAGATACATGACATGGCATGACATAACATGACATCACATCACATAACATATAATGAAATAAACTGCAGCATAATTATGATTTCGGAGTCCATAAACACATCCATCCACACGCACCCGCAAGAAGATAATAAGAGACTGGTGGACCTTTGTGCCATGCAGTCATTAAGGACACGCACGAGGAGAGAAAAGCACAGCACACACACACACACACACACACCACACACACACACACACACACACACACACACACACACACACACAGAGAGAGAGAGAGAGAGAGAGAGAGAGAAGAGAGAGAGAGAGAGTAAACGAATGAATGATGGCTTATGTGGTCAGCTTTGCAAAGTGCTTTTCACAAAGTCGTCGAAACGGAGGTGACGAGGGAACTGTACACCTACCAGAATTAGAAATAAATAGCACCGATACATGACAACAACAACAGAAAAAAAATAGTATAGTATAGTATAGTATAGTATAGTATAGTATAGTATAGTATATCGTATAGTGGTGTAGTGTGGTTGGGTGTGGTGTGGTGTGGTGTGGTGTGGTGTGGTATAGTATAGTATAGTTATGTATATAGTATAGTATAGTACAGTACAGTACGGGATACTATTAGTATAGTATAGCATAGCATAGCATAGTATAGTATAGTTTAGTATAGCATTATATAGTATAGTATAGTGTAGTATGGTATCGTGTTGTATCGTATCATATGTGATGTGATGTAATAAGGTATATGACATGGCATGACATAAAATGACATGACAAAGACATAATACATAATGAAATGACTTACAGCATATGATTTCAGAGTCCATAAACACCCATGCACACGCTTCCGCAGAAAGAATAATATGAGACTGGTGGACCTTTGTGCCATGCAGTCATTAAGGACACGCACGAGAAAACAGCACACACACACACACACACACACACACACACACACACACACACACACACAGAGAGAGAGAGAGAGAGAGAGAGAGAGAGAGAGAGAGAGAGAGAGAGAGTAAACGAATGAATGATGGTTTATTGTGGTAAGCTTTGCAAAGCGCTTTCACAAAGTCGTTGAAACGACGGGGGACGAGGGAACTGTACACGTACAAGGATTTGAAATAAATAGCACCGATACATGACAACAACAACCGAAAAAAAAAAAAAAAAACATACGCAATAACGATTCCAGATCCCGGAATTGTACAGATCATAGAATACAACGAGAACACAGGTCACTGTCGATCGGAAATTTCCGGACGTTTGTCAACGGTTACGACGGTGCAGCTGTCACGACGGGATCGTCAAGATTTCGGTTTTCAACCTCTTTGCTGCATGTAGTGCTGCCTTTCCGCTCTTCCTTCACTTTCCACAGGCGATCATTCATTTGTTTTTTTTTGTCATTTCTTCCGTGTACGTCATTATGTCTGTGATTGTAATGTCTGCGTCAAGGTATGTGTGCTTTAACACAAACGGTACCTGCATAATTACTACAATTGTCCGTATGACACTGATTCGCTGCTTCGACGAGTGTCTTAATTTCTTGTTGCGCAAAATTGATTAAAGATGAAACATCTCCACAAAATATACCAGAGTTATCAACATCATCTTCATTAATACACAGCTTTTCAGCATATGTGTTGTCAGATGGCAGGTTGAAGTTGCGAAGATTATTCAAGGACAAGGAAGAAGAGAAACGCCGAAAAAGCTGAAGGAAGGAACAAGAAGGAAATGAGATGGTGCACGTAAAAAAAAAAAAGAGAATAAAACCAAGTCTCGACATGTCTTCCCTCAGCCGGCAGAGTTAAGGGATGTTATTTCACCGCCTTTTTCAAAATAAACGCTCGGACTGTTTTCGTGATTTTTAACTTTCTTGTCGAACGTTTCATGCATGCACCACACACACACACACACACACACACACACACACACACACACACACACGCACGCACGCACACACATGCACGCACGCACATACACACGCACGCACACGCACATTTGCACACATACACATACAGAAATGCATACACACACACCACATACACGCTCGCACGCACACACACACGCATGCATACACACATGCATACATACATGCATACGTATGTATATACATATATACATGCATTCATACGTACATACGTGCATACATACATACATACACATACACAGACAGACACACATTCATGCACGTATGCATACATTCATGCATCCAAACATCCTCACCTACATGAATACGAATTTAAGTACGTACGTACGGGGAAGGGGGTGGGGGGGGGGGGGGGGGGGGGGGGGGGGGGTAACGTACATACGTACCACCGAACGAACGTACATACACATACATATATGCATTCATTATATCTTATGTTACGTTTGCGTCACCTTGAAAACCAAGAGTGAGTCTGACCCAGTCTTGGTACAAACTTATCCACAACCAGCCGAGGCCGACACGGGGGCAGCGGTTGAGTGTGGCAGAAGATGACTTCCACACTGTCCCTTCCTGTCCTGCCTGCCTGCCTGCCTGCCTGCCTCTGTCTGTCTGTCTCTCTCTCTCTCTCTCTCTCTCTCTCTCTCTCTCTCTCTCTCTCTCTCTCTCTCTCTCTCTCTCTCTCTCCCCCTCTCTCTCAACCTTGATGGAATGAAGATTTTCAGAGTTCTGAGTTCTCTGTCTGTCTGTCTGTGAGTGAGTTATTGGAGCGAACGCGCGCGGGCGTGCCCTTTGTGTGTGTGTGTGTGTGTGTGTGTGTGTGTGTGTGTGTATGCCCGCGCATGCGCGCGTCATTGTGTGCTTGTGTTTAAGAGTGTGCGTGCGCGCGCGCGTGTGCGTGCGTGTGTGCGCGCGCGCGTACGCGTTCGTGTGCGAGTCCTTCAATTTAGTGTCCAACACATCATGCCACATTAGACAACCGAAGACAGAACGAAGGACGGGGGTGGGGTGGGGGCTGGGCCGGGGAGAGATCAACGTTTCAGATCAACGTAAGCAATAGCAAAGAACAGACAAAATTAAAACAGGAAGTGAACGTCACGCTATATTAAATGTTGAACAAGAGTTTCCCATCGCAGAAAATCGGTGGAGCTTCAGACTAATGCCAAAGCAATGTCAGAGATGAAAAGGGGGTTATTATTTCAAACCTCATCAAAACAAGACTCCGGGGGAAAACAAGCAAAAATAATTTTAGATGACTACAGTGAACGCCACAAATGCAGTATGCGTTTTTTATTTTGAGTGTTCTCCCTCTCCCCCTCCCTCTATCTCTGTCTGTGCGTGCGCGCGCGCGCGCGCGCGCGCGCGTGTGTGTGTGTGTGTGTGTGTGTGTGTGTGTGTGTGTGTGTGTGTGGTGTGTGTGCGGGCGTGCGCGCGCGCGCGCGCGCATGTGCGTGTGTGTGTGTGTGTGTGTGTGTGTGTGTGTGTGTGTGTGTGTGTGTGTGTGTGTGTGCATGTGCATGTGTTCATATATTTCTCTCTCTCTCTCTCTTCTTTCTCTCTCTCTCTCTCTCTCCCTATCCCTCCTCTCTTTCTCTGTTTCTGAGAAACAGTCCATCTAACTGTCTATCTGTCTATCTTTCTGTCTGTCTGTCTCTCTTTCATTCCCATACCATACACGAAAATTGTCTGGTTGGCGGTAAATTTGGCGGCCAATTTGATTGAAAACTGCCCCGCCCCACCCCCATCTCTATACCTTCTTAACCTCCTTTTTCCACCCACATCCCTACACCTCTCTCTCTCTCTCTCTCTCTCTCTCTCTCTCTCTGTCTCCACCACTGTCTCCATTTGATTGAAAACCCGTTTGATCCCTGCTGTCCCACCATTTTGATGGAAAACCTGTTTGATACCATTCCCCCGCCCCCGTCCTCCTCTCCCTCCCCCCCCTCAGCCTCCACCCTCGGTTCCTCGTCCTCTTTCTCTTAGAGCTGATTGAAAACCCGTTTGCTTTCCCCTTCCTTTTCTCTTCTCCTTCTCCTGCTTAGATTTCCGCCTGCCCCCTCCCCCCCCCCCCCCCCCCGGTCTAAAGTGTCAGTTCTTTTTGTTTCGTTTTTCTTTCTTTCTTTCTTTCTTTCCCTTTTCCTTTCTTTTTTTTTCTTTCTCTTTTTTTTTTCTTTTCGTTTTTCTTTTCCTACTTGCTTTTCTTTCTCTTTCTTTCTTTTCAAAATCTTTCTTTCTTTCGCTTTTTTTTTCTTGCTTTTCTTTCTTTCTTTCTTTCTTTTCTTCTCTTTTCTTTCTTTTTTCTTCTTCTTCTTCTTCTTCTTCTTAACGTTTATGGGATTCATATCCATTGATTTTGTGTCCCGCTCCCCCGGGGCCCCGAATTGTCAGTATTCTTCGCCATCCTGCAGAGTTGAGGATAGAGTTCAAACCCTTTGAGAGATTCTGTTATACCCCAGCTCTTTCCTTTACAAACTGATCTGCCCTACAATTCGGAAAAGGTACGTACACACGCACGCATTCACGTACGCACGCAAGCACACGCATACACACGCGCGCGCGCGAAAAAACGACACGAACAAAACAAAATCGATGAGCCAGCCGCTTTTTTTTTTTTTTTTATTTCTCGGGATTGATGGGGGAGGGTGGGAAGAGAAAGGCAGTGGTGGGTGGTGGGGAAGAGGCGGGAAAAGGGAGGCGGGGGGGGTCAGTCGTCTGTGGATGGATGTTCGGTCACATCAGTTCCACGTCGTTCATCTTGCTCCCTTCCTACGCAGCCCGTGCTCAGGTGCGCCCTGTCATGGCCCAGCTGACCCTTCAAGAGCTCACAAGGAGCTGCCAGTAATTACTGGACCGCTACCAGCCCACCCTTCAGAGAAGATCCCGCACTGCGGTCGTCGATCGATTTTGGTGGTGTGCACTGGGGTCTGTTCTGATGCGCGTAAGACTATCTTATACTTCTCCCCCCCCCCCCCCC
>JADBJO010000965.1:458291-460791 GCA_016801955.1 Conus betulinus | reverse complement strand
TGAGATGTGATCTGTTTAAAAAAAAAAACGATTATTTTAAGGGTTATGTATGGCTAAACAGATTGAGATATCGCATTCAACAAAGAGTACATTTCAAATCTGTCACTGGCTTGGATATATACGGTGTGGCCAGTTCTGCCAGCTACGATCAATCAGTCTTCGTCTGAAGCTACGAATAAACATCTGAGCATTTCCTACTCCCTGATTAACCCAAACATGACCATAACCAAATTTAAACGAGCATAACTTTACATTGGTCGCCCAATTATGTTTACCTTTAGCATCAAGATGCAACAGTGTCAGATATGCTTTGTATGGCAGTCCGTAATCCTCCATGCTGATTAGTCTCAACCACTACTTGACACATCGAAGAACAGAATCGACTGTAATCGGGCACCTGTAGGTTTCCCCATACAGTTAATCATTTGGTGTACGACTGTCTACACCAGGGAAACGTTTCAAAACACACAAACGAACCTTTTCACAATGTTCAGCAGCTTTCTTCCAAACCCCACAGTTCTTCCACACCCCCCCCCCCCCCCCCCCCCCCCCCCCCCCCCCCCCCATACTGAACAATAGGCTGTATGTGGCATCACCTACTTTCAGTTGTATTTCCAAAGAATCATTTTTTTTTCTTGCAAAGCATGTACAACTTCTTGCAGGACACTTAACAAAGCGTTCTTTCCACGACTTGCTAAATCTCTACACGCACCTGTAAAACTGAAGTTTGTCGAAAAGCAAATATATACCAAGATGCATTTAAAACAGGTATTATAAACTCCGTTATAGGTCCATCGTTTTCTAGCTGCTGAATGTCTCTTCCCTTGCTGAAGACAGTAACATTCACTTTTGTCTAAATCGACTTGCTACATACATCACCCTGCTAAACCCTAGCAGTGCAGTTTATAACATCCAACAATCTATTTTTTTTAATCAAGAGAGAGAGAGAGAGAGAGAGAGAGAGAGAGAGAGAGAGAGAGAGAGAGAGAGAGAGAGAGACAGACAGAGAGAGACAGAGAGAGACCGAGAGAGAGACAGAGAGAGAGAGAGGAGAGACAGAGAGAGAGAGAGAGAGAGAGAGAGAGAAGCAGACAGACAGACAGACAGATAGACAGACAGAGAGCGTGTCCTTTGAGTCGGATATAGAGTGCTTAAACGGCTCGTACGATGGTGTTAGATTGATCCACAGCTATTTAAGCGGTAGGCTGAAGCCACTGTTTGCATGGACGATGGAATTGATCGGATCTATATTGGACAGAACGGAGACTGCCTACTGGTTTGCTTTTCTTTCTTTTTTTTTTTTTTTTTTTTCTTTTTTTTTTTTTTACCCCAGTGTACAGTGTTTCAGAAACAGCCTGAAAAAGCAGCAATTATACAGTCTCAGGTTTCAAGTACTTCAACCCATTTAAATATGAATTATACAAATTAAAAGTATTTTCCAATTCGATCAGAATATCACACACACACACACACACACACACACACACACACACACACACACACACACACACACATGCACTCATGCACACACGCGCGCACGCACGCACACACACACACACACACACACACACACACACTCGCACGCACGCACACACACGCGCACGCGCTCTCACACACACACACACACACACACACACACACACACACACACACACACACACACACACGCCCACACACTGGAGTCTGTATATTGGTTTGGTTTTCTATTCTGTCCGGGGGGGTACAGTGTTTTAGACAACCTGGAAAACAGGAATAATGCAGTCTTAGATTTCAAGTATTTCAATCCATCTGAATACACATTAAGAAAAAAAAAAAGATCAAAAATGTTTTCAAGTTCGTTCAGAATGATATCCAGTCCTTTCTAAACTCTTGCTGACCAAAGGAGTTGGTCCAAGTCATTCAAAATTGTCAGATGAAACTATCAAGGCACGTCTCAGTCTTCCTCACATTTATTGCTCGTTTTCATTTCCTGTCTGTGGCAGGAGAATGCTATGTTGTTTACAGCTTGTCTACCATATACCGACACAGACAAAACATAAGCACGCACACACAAACACGTGCGCGCGCGCGCGCACAGTACACACCACACACGCGCGCGGTCGCTCGCGCATGAACGAACGCATCAATACAAACATAATCATCCATCCACGCACCCCCCTCCCCCCTAACACACACACACACACACACACACACACACACACACACACACACACACACACACACACACACATGTAGTGTATCTCTCGTTCTTTACTAAAGAGATTCAGACTCTTAATCGTTTCGGCAAATCGCTAGCATGTCTTTTTTTTCATCATAATCACCACCACAACACCCAATCCGTCTTTGTTTATCATGTTATTTTCTTTATTATACATACATACATATATATATATATATATATATATATATATATATATATATATATATATATATATATATATATATATAAAGAAAACATTGTACAGGGAGATTTCTATAACGCATATCCATTTACCACCGT
>JADBJO010000965.1:443291-448291 GCA_016801955.1 Conus betulinus | reverse complement strand
ATGGCCATTTATTTTTTAATCGCCGCCACAGTAACGAAAAGCTCTTTGTCCTTTTTATAGCCTCATTTACGCCACTGTGTGTATCAATCGTGTACACATAATCGGTTGAAATACTGTTATCTCTGAATTATTGTACCACAGCCTCGAGTTTCATCTATACCACCATTGTGAGTTGATCCTTATGATTGATTCAAATTACTACTTTTTCGGCCTAATAAAAAAAATAATCAAAGTGAATGTGTGTGTGTGTGTGTGTGTGTGTGTGTGTGTGTGGTGTGTGTGTGTGTGTGTGTGTGTGTGTGTGTGACAGAGACAGAGACAGAGAGAGAGAGGCGAAATTGGCGAGGTTGGTAAACGAATGGAGGAAAGAAAAGAGGAGGAGGAGAGAAAGAGTTTGGACAGCATACTTTTGAAAACAAAGATGAAATGAGGCAGTGACCAGTAAACCATAAATAAGTAGGATAACTCTTGCTCCCACAAGAAACAAAACTCCAAGGAATGCTGCTTACGACACGGGGGCAGCTTGGAACATCCTTTTGGGGGGATGTCTCCTTGTTTGTTCTCTGTATGCTCTGTGCTGTCATGTCTGCCAGGCGATTCGCGCGTCGTAAGCAGCATTCCCATGGAGTTACGTGTTTCTTGTGGGAGCAAGAGTTACCCTATTCATTTGTTGTTTATAGCATATTCTTGGTTCATACACTTCCCTTGTTGCCAACATGACGACAGACTGTTGATACGCACGCCACAGCCTGATCAGATAAACGCTTGAAAATAACCGGTTTATTAATGATAATGTAAGGTGATGGGCCTTGCCTGGCTCTGCATACTTACAGAGAGAGAGAGAGAGAGAGAGAGAGAGGGAGAGAGAGAGAAGAGAGAGAGAGAGAGAGAGAGAGGGAGAGAGAGAGAGAGAATGGCGACGAGTATTGAATTTTGTTACATGTCTTTAAGTGCTGTTGAACCTGCATGATACGTTTCTTGAAAGCAATCAGAAAGAAAGAGCCAGGATATTTGAAAATCAATACCAGTTTTTCAACTGCGCGGGCAAAATGTTCCCTCTTCTCTCCTCTCTCTCTCTCTCCTCTCTCCCTCTCTCTCTCCTCTCTCTCTCTAGATCTCCTCCTCCAACCTCTCTCTGTCTGTCTGTCTCTCTGTGGCTCGTTGTCTGTGTGGTGTGTGTGTGTGTTGTGTGTGCGTGGCGTGGTTTGGGTGCGTGCGTGCGTGCGTGCATTCGTGCGTGAGTGCGTGCGTGCGTGCGTGCGTGTGTGGTGTGTGTGTGTGTGTGTGTGTTTGTGTGCGGGTGTGTGTATATGTCGTCTGCCTCTCTCTCTATGCATGAATCTCTCTCAATGTATGTATGTAGGGATCTATGCGAGTGTCCTCTTGTCTGGATATCTGAACAACTATTTTTCAACATGTCGTTCTCACCTTCTCTCTCCCACAGAGAGAGAGAGAGAGGATGAGAGAGCATGAGAGAAGAGAGAGAGAGAGGAGAGAGAGGAGAGAGAGACGGAGAGATGAGAGAAGAGAGAGAGAGCGAGGAGGAGTGAGGACGAGAGAGCAGAGAGAGATAGAGAGGAGGACGAGAGAGAGAGAGAGAGAGGAGAGCGAGAGTGGGGAGTGGGGCAGGGAAAGGGAAGACAGACAGGACAGACAAAGAGAATGAGACGTGGTCAGAGACAGAAAAGACTCCTACAGACAGAGAGAAAGACAGATCAAGTGAACGCACTGTTTTTAAACCCTTCGGATCTTGGAGATTCTTGTCTCTTTTTCTTTTCCTGCTGTTACCTACAAACCGCTTTGAATGTAAATGTAAGGATAGCGCAGCACAATATTGATAGTGCCATTTTCTCTTCTCTCTACTCTGTGTCCTGTGATCCACCTCCCCCTACCAATTACCACTCCCATGCCCATCCCTGAATGCCCCCCCCCCCCCCTTTCACCTTTCACCTCCCAGTAACTCTGAATGCATTTTCTCCTTGCTCTCCCCATACCCTTCTTCGTTTGACGTGTGTGTGTGTGTGTGTGTGTGGTGTTGTGTGTGTGTGTGTGTGTGTGTGTGTGTGTGTGGTGTGTGTGTGTGTTGGTGTGTGTGTGTGGTGTGTTGTGTGTGTGTTGTGTGTGTGTATGTTGTGTAGAGAGTGAAAGAGAGAGACTAGAGGGAAAAGTGAGAGAGAGTGTGTGTGAGAGAGAGAGAGAGAAGAGAGAGAGAGAGAGGATGAGAGGTGGTGATGTGTGTGTGTGGTGGTTTGTGGATTGGTGTGTGCGCGCGCGCGCGTGCGCGCGGCGTGCGCACTCACGTTGTTTGTGTCTGTCGATTTTTTCTCTGCATTTTTCATTTTTTACACTATATCTCCATATGTCTTTGAAGGCGAGAGAGATGGAGGAGAGGAGAGAGAAAGAGAAAGAGAGAGAGACAGACAGAGAGGGAGAAAGAGAAGACGGAGAGACAGAGACAGCGACAGACAACATCAGACGACAGGGCAAAGCGAAAAGAGAATGGACAGAGGTAATGAGAAGAGACAGATAGAAGACAGGAGGGTGGAAAAAATAAATCCCCTATTTTTTGTGATAGGCTCTTCTCTGTGATATTTTAGTGAGACCTTAGTAGTCCGCCTCTAGATCATAATCATCAACAATCATCATCATCATCATCATCATACTTGGTTCGTCTAAGTTAGAGAGACAGTGTTCATTTCCTGTAACCTAGAATCTGTTCTGGAAAATGTACGCGTAGCTGTACAGTACTGACCGAGCCATTTTCTCTCCTTTCATATGAATTTTTTTTTGTAATCTCCCTCTGTCCACAACGCAATTGTTACCCCCTACCACCAACCATTGACCCCACGCAATACGCAACCCCCCTAGCAACCAACCGCCCCCAACACACTCTAACTCCTCCCCGTACCTCCTTACCGCCCAACCCGCGCTCTATTCATTTCACGTTCTCGCATGACCAACCGCCCACCACTGTGTGTGTGTGTAGTGTGGTGCGTGTGTGTGTGGTGGTGTGTGTGGTGTTTGTGTGTGTGTGTGTGTTGGTGTGTGGTGTGTGTGTGTGTGGGTGTGTGTGTGGTGTGTGTGGTGTGTGTGTGTGTCTGTGGTGCTGTGTTGTGTGTGGGTGTGTGTGTGTGTGGTGTGTGTGTGTGTGTGTGTGGGGTGTGTGGTGTGTGTGTGTGGGTGTATGTGTGTGTGTGTGTGGTGTGTGTGTATGTGCGGTGTGTGTGTGTGTGTGTGCGTGTGTGTGTGTTGTGTGGTGAGTGTGTGTGTGTGTGTGTGGGTGTATGATGCATGTGTGTGTGTGTGTGTGTGTGTGTGTGTGTGTGTGTGTGTGTGGTGTGTGTGGTGTGTCCGTGTGTGTGTGTGTGTGTGGTGTGTGTGTGTGTGGTGTGTGTGTGTGGTGTGGTGTGAAGTGCGGCGGCTCCCCTGGGACATGCGCAGTGTGTGCCCACCGGTGTCTGCAGGAACATTGGCGGGGCAGGAAACCTGGAAAGGGAAGGAGGAAAAGAAATGGGCAAAAGGTAAATTAGGGGTGGGAGGAGGAGGTGGTCATAGATAAAGGGAATGTGGAAGGACGATGGATAAAAGAAGACGAAGCAATTCGGAGGGCGTATTTTTACACACTTAGTGTGTGTTGCCAAAACGGCGAGGGACTGTTGACGTAGCTGCAGCCAAGGCAGACGAACCATTTAGACTGAAGGCAAAGTGGAAGGATTGAGGAAATAATGTGTTGGAGAGGGGGGGGGGGGGGGGAGAGAGAGAGAGGGGGGGAGAAGAGAAAAGAGAGAGAGAGAGAGAGAGAGAGGGGGGGGGGGAGACTGACAGGCACACAGATAGACAGTGACAGACACAGATACAGACATAGAGAAACAGAGACAGACAGAGAGACACAGAGACAGAAATAGTCAACAGGTTTTTAAAGACGGATATAGAGTTCTTTTAAGGTTCGGACGATAGTATTTGATTGATCCACAGCAAACTGAGTGGTGGGCTGAAGCGGCTGTTTTTTAGAGACGACGGAATTGATCCAGCTGTATTTGACAAATGGACAGCCTACTGGTGAGCTTTCTATTTTTCCTGTTGGTTTGTCCTGGAATACGGTGTTTGAGAAACAGGCTTTGCAACAAGAACAAATGCCTTCTCAGCTCTTCCATCCATTTCGATATTGATAATAAAATTCATGAAAGTACTTTCAAATTTTGTCTGTATTGGAAATGTGCAATAAAAAGCGACATTTTAAAGTCTTATTCGATTAGTTAAATGATGCCAAAACATTCTGAAATGTCAACATGTGACTTTCAAGGGATGTTCAATTCTGTTTTTTTTTAACTTTTTATTTTTTTACTACTCGCCATAACCCTTTTCCACCTCCTCCTCATTCTTCTGTTTCATCGAAGTTTTGATCATCATCCTCGATCTCCTCCCTCTACTGCATCATATTTATGTTCCTAAACCTCGCCTTTCTCCTCCTGGTTTATCATTTGTCTCTTCTCGTCATTATCCTCCTTCTGCTCCATATGGTGCGATTAAAACGTGCTCCTGCCCGCTACATTTCATAGCAGATGACTTAAAAAATGAAACTACTGGTTCATTACGACACAGTGACCAGCGGCCCAGTGACCTACTAACTGAAACAATGGCGCAATGGCCAATTATTTTTGAATCGCCGCCACATTAACGAATAGCTCTTTGTCCTTTTCACAGCAGAATTTATGTCCCTGTATGTATCAATCATGTAAACGTAATCGATTAAATACTATCATGTCTAAAGTGCTGTACCACAGCCCCAAGTTTCGTCTAAACTCCACTGTGTATTAATTTTTGACTTATTCAAATTACTATCATCATTTCGCCTACTCAAAAAAAAAAAAAATCAAAGTGTGTGTGTGTGTGTGTGTGTGTGTGAGAGAGAGAGAGAGAGAGAGAGAGAGAGAGAGAGAGAGAGAGAGAGAGAGAGAGAGAGAGAGAGAGAGAGACACGAGAAAATTGTCGGAGAGAGA
>JADBJO010000965.1:433291-438291 GCA_016801955.1 Conus betulinus | reverse complement strand
CCTCCCCAGAACCACTCCATCCACCACAGAATCTAATCGTCCAATCTTGAACGACATCCAAGAAAAACGGGAGCAATCAAACGACTCCGCGAATTCCGACTGACCAACCAGCTGACTGATTGGCTGGAATGGAATATCTTGGCAGATCGGATTGGTCAGTTGTAACAACCCTTTCTTTCCATACGTCAAGTAGAATTTGAGACGATCAGGACTGTCGTGCGTTTTTTCGATGCTGTGAGACATTAAATACAGATTCTTTTTTTTTTTTTTTTTGTTCCTGGATCTGTCTCCTATCTTTCCAAGTCAGTGGAGAGGATAGAAGAACTGACACATCTGAGTTGCCAGAACTGATAAGGGGAAGACAAACGACGACGACAGCCCAAACCGTCATCAACATTATTATCATCATACTCATAATCGTTTTTCGCGTGTTGTTGGGGTAATCATCTTGATTATCGTAATCATCAGCACCGTACCAGAATCATCCTCTTCCGTTGTGTGTGTTTTTTTTTTCCTGTTATTTTGTTGTAGTTGTTCGATGTGCACAGCGCTTTGGGGTGTGTTTTCTTTGCAAGTTCTGAAACCAAATCCTTTATCTCTCTCTCTCTCTCTCTGCTTCTCGCGTCTCTCTCTAATGCTCTGTCTTTCTCTCCCCCCTGTGTGTCGTGGTGTGTGTGCGTGTGTGTGTGTGTGCCTATGTGTGTGCCTGTGTGTGTGTGTGTGTGTGTGTGTGTGTGTGTGTGTGTGTGTGTGAGTGGAGAGAGGAAGAGAGAGGGAGGGGGGGGGGGGAAGGGAAGACTGGGGAAGGGGGAAGGAGAGAAGTAGAGGAGAGAGTGGACGAGGAATGGGTGAAGAGGAAGTGGAGAGGAGACAGAGGAAGGGAAAGAGAGAGAGGAGAACACAGGCACAGACGGGATGAAGGGGCACGGACAGTGGGGGCTGGGGGGAAGGGAGAGAGAGAGGAGGAGGGGAGGGAGGAGGAAGGAGGGTGGAAGGTGGCGTGTGTATTGTGTGTGTTGTGTGTGGGTGTGTGTGTGTGGTGTGTGTGTGTGTGTGTGTGTGTGTGTGTGTACTTTTATATATATGTAATATGTATGTAGATAGGCCGACGGTCAGACAGACACACAAACAGAGAGAGAGAGAGAGAGAGGAGGAAGAGAGGAGAGAGGAGAGAGGAGGAGATTCAGATTCAGAGGAGAGGGGCTGAGAGTAGAGGCGAGAGAGAGAGAGGGAGAGGAGAGTGACGGACATTGCAGGACTCTAAAGTTAATTTGAAAGACACGAGGAACAAGAAACATTTACAGAGAGAATAACTACAAAACGCGCGACGGGCGACTGTACACACAGGAACATACACAAACATCACAAACACACACGTCGCAACAGACACACAAGGCGACAGTATGACAATTATGATGCGCTAAAACAATCTCTGAGCTGATGATGATGATGATGATGATGCGATGATGATGATGGTGATGATGAGATGATGGTGATGGTAATGATGGAGAAGAGAGAGAGAGACGAGTATGGCGGGGCTGGTGATGAAAAATGAAAATATGACGTCGCCGCCGAGACGACATTTATGATGAAAAAACAGAAGGAAAAGATGAGGAGGTCTGAGGAGAAGGGGAGGAGACGGAGGAGGAGGAGAGGAAGAGGACGGGAGGAGGAGGAGGAGGGAGGAGGAGGAGGGAGGAGGGGAGGAAGAGGAGGGAGAGGAGCGTCACCATCACCTCTCCATCATTAAACAACATCAAGAAGTACTTTCATGTATCCCAGCATCGAAAATAAAAAGAATAATTACCGAAAAAAAAAAAAAGACTTTACTTATACAGCCCCCCCTGCTGAGCGAACCACAATGTCGAACACACACAAAAAAAAAGACAAAGAGACGACAAAACACAAAAGAAAAAACAAAAAAACAAAACAAAAAACTAAAAAAAAAAATTGCTGGCCTAAAAAAAATAAATGCGCGATCTCCCGTTGAGCTTTTTATCTTCGATTTCCCTACCTAACAAAGAAAAAAAGGTAGAGTGTCGTCTGGTCGCTACTCTTTGGGCGCCATGGGGGGCTTTTGAGGCTATAAAGATTCTTCGGGGAGGAGGTACCTACCCCTCACTAGCCCTGTTTACAAGGGCATAATTTCTTTTTATTAATTGTGATTCTTTTTTTCGGTGAACCATCATCCCCCCCCCTCTCTTTTTGTTACTGGGCCTCCTTTTCTCTTCTTCGGGGGAACGGGGGAATGTCCCCCGGGACGGAAGAGATCTCCACGCTCTTAAACGCAGGTAGAGAGGGGGGAGAAGCGAAAGGAGAAGGAAAGGAGATTTTTTAGAGAAGAAAAGGATATGGGAGATTGGAAGATAGACAAAACAGGCATGTAGAAAGGAGGGGGAATATAAAGGAATCACAATTTCCACCCCCGAGCTGCGTTCAAGTAAGAAACAGAAGAGACCCAGGATAGTGGACTGGAAAGAGGCCCCCCCCCCAACCATCCCGATTGTGCACTCCACGTTCTTTAACTTGCAATCCCGTGGCCTGTCTCACCCCCCCACAAACGGTAACCGCCCCCAACCCCCCCCAAACCCTCACAACACCCCTCTGCCCACCCACCCCCCCCCACCCCCCACCCCCCCCCCCCTCCCCCCCCCCCCCGCCACATACCCTCCCCCCCCCCCCTCACCCCCCACCCCCCCCCCCCAACCCCCCTCCCCCCCCCCCCCCACCCCCCCAACACCCCCCACCCCCCCCCCCCCCCCTCCCCCCCCCCCCCCCCCCCACAGGTCACCCCCCCCCCCACCCACCCCCCCCCCCCCCCCCCCCCCCCCCCCCCCCCCCCCCCCCCCCCACCCCCCACCCCCCCCACCCCCCCCCCCCCCCCCCCCCCCCCCCCCCACCCCCCCCCCCCCCCCCCCCCCACCCCCCACCCCCCCCCCCCCCCCCCCCCCCACCCCCTGACCCCCCCCACCACCCCCCCCCCCCCCAACCCCCCCCCCCCCACCTCCCACCCCCCCCCCCCCCCCCCCCCCCCCCCCCCCCATACCCCCCCAACACAGAACCGAGCTGCGTCCAAGTAAGAAACAGAAGACAGGATAGTGACCGGAAGAGCGATTGATCGATGTTGCCTCCACGTTCTTTAACTATGCATCCCGTGCATGTCCGTGTTAAACAAACGGTAAGCAAGAACTGTTACAGTGTTCTGCTGCCCACGATGCCTGTATACGCATGTATGTCAGTTTATAGTTTTATATGATAATTCAGTTCAATTTTCTTTTAATTCGAATGTAGGTAGTGTTCGCCGATATTTTTCCTTAATTGTTTATGCGATTGTAACGCCCCTTACGAGATAAACTGTTCTGGATTTGGTGCACATAAATTTGTTCTACTACTGCTGCTGCTGCTGCTGCTACTATCATCATAATTATCATCATTGTTTATTATCATTATTATTGTTGTTGATATAATCATCATTATTATTATTGTCATTATGATCAAAACAAAAACAGCCATGGCAGTACTACAGTAAAAGCACAGAGAGAGAGAGAGAGAGACTGCTGATGATCATAACGCCATAACTCCCATCCCCCCACCCTTCACCGCCTTGACTCCTGTGTCCCCTTCACTCAGCGCCATGGAACCCCCCTATAGAACCAGGCCGCCGATCCTTAACGACAGCCATAAAGCAGAGCAATCCCCGACTTTCCTCATCATTCCATATAACCCAGGCGGATTGGTCGCCAGGAAATATCTCTCGGCATATCTGACTGGCCAGTTGTGACATCTCTAAAGAATGAAAAAAAACAAAAAACAAAAAACTTATCTTTCTTCTAAAGGACCTTTTGAGACGAAAAGCTTTATCTCATGTCTTTGCTGGCACGAGCCACTTAAGACATTGTGAAACGGATGTTTGTTGCTCTCTGGATCCGTTTCATGTTCTAACCGAGGATAACAGGACTGTGTTGTCTGTGTGTAACAGAACTGATTTGGTTGTAGCTGTGAAGACGACGAAGATGGCGACGATGATGATGGTGATGATGTTCAGTGCCTCCTGCACTATATTCCAACAGTTTTCTTTTTCCTCTGGAGCTCCTATTGAACTGGGGTGCCTGCAGGCATCACAGATGGAGACAGGATTGCAAAGTGTGGGAGCGAGGGGGGGCGGAAATCAGTGCCACATAAATATTCCTCAGTTTACGCGATTGATCATTCCGTGGAGATTGAGAGGGTGCAACACAATACATAAAAGGTGCTAGAAGGAATAAATGGATGAATGAAAGAAAACAAATGTGGATAATATAATAAACGGTGACAGAAGAAGAAGAAGAAGAAAGAAGCATGTGGGGGGGGGGGGGGGGGGGGGGGGGAAGGGGGGGGGGGGGGGGGGGGGGGGGGGGGGGGGGGGGGGGGGGGGGGGGGGGGGGGGGGGGGGGGGGGGGGGGCCCATGGATCAGTGCCACATAAATATTTCTCAGTTTACGCGATAGATCATTCCGTGGAGATCGAGAGGGTTTAGTAGGTGGTGTCCTGCGCATGTTGGATCAGAACAGGCACCACTGAACATCGCCGAAGTGACTCAGCGGCAGTGCAGTGTCTCCTTCGGTGGGTCGCCTCTGACAACTTGACACTGACTGCTCCCTGTGGATTGCCGGTGCACGGGGCTGGGCGGTGGGCCGGACCGGGCTGTGGCTGTGGAGGAGGGGGAGGGGGAAGGGGAATGAGCGGCGTGACTGCAATGCCACTGAGGTGGTGCAGCGAGGGACGATGGGACAGAAAAAAATATATGTATATCATATGTGTGTGTGTGTGTGTGTGTGTGTGTGTGTGTGTGTGTGTGTGTGTGTGTGTGTGTGTGTGTGTGTATTCTTCAGTGTATGCGGGAGATTATTCTGCAGGAGACTGAGGAGGAGTTGACAATCTCAGAAACAGGTACCTTAACACAACGCTACACAGCATAGCAACAGTTTGATACAAGATTAAGAGCGTGCAGTTTGCCTAAT
>JADBJO010000965.1:420791-428291 GCA_016801955.1 Conus betulinus | reverse complement strand
TGATGATGATGATGATGATGAGTGCCATCTATCTTATGTCATCTTTCACAGGACAAGAAGCTCTTCCTATGAAATACGGGGAGCCAAACGTAAAGAAAAATAAGCAACAACAACAGTATTTGGTCTCATTACTTACTCATCAAGCTGGTGTGTAATGAACTACACATCAGCCAAAAAAAAATCAACACACAAAATCCAATGCAAAGTGACGTTAATCAAACACACAATTCAAAACAGACGAGTAAATGTTCAACAAATAAGGTCTTCTTCAGCCTGCCACCGGTAACAGAGAGAAAATGCACAAACGAGCGCTTCCCCATACGGCTGCCAACACAGGAGAATAGCTAACTTTGATCGCTCATAATGTGACACCAGTATCCGCCATCTGACCCTCCTAGGAGGTGGGGGGGTGGGGGGGGGGGGGGGGGGAAGGGTGGCATCTCGTAAATTTCGATTTGCGAGATGAATCTCTTCGTTTGCACTTCCACCAAAACCGAAGGATATACCAGCCGGTCATGTGCCTTGTGAAACATGTCACCTACCGAACACAAAATAGTGTCCGCTTTCTCCGACATCACGTCAGTATGATCACTCACTATGTATCATCTATGACATAGAGCCTTCAGGTACCCTTCAGCAGCTGTCGTCAGCCCCTCTCAGCTGGATGCGGTCAAGGAAATTACCTGTCTGGGCTCCACTGTGAAATGACCGCCCGCCTGTACGGTTCCCAGGATGCCCAGAAGGACTGGCACATAGCAGCCACAATTTTCGCCAGATTCTCATAGAATTCGGCGAATCGGTAAGCTGTCAAAAAAAAAAAGGGTGTGGCACACAGAGCTGTGTACTCAGATCTTCTGCTGTGGGACAGACAGAGAGAGAGAGAGAGAGAGAGAGAGAGAGAGAGAGAGAGAGAGAGAGGAGGAGAGAGAGAGAGAGAGAGAGAGAGAGAGAGAGAGAGAGAGAGAGAGAGAGAGATGCGGTCGGACAGAGAAAAACAGATGAGATGCAGCCATTCGAGTCCTCAGTGAATATGACTCCTGTACGTGGCTCCATAATCTCGGATCTGTCCCTCCTTGCCCCTCTCCCCAAGAACGCCTTCAGCCATAACAGAAGTCAATCGGCCAATCTTCAACGACATCCATAAAACCCAGCAATCTCTGAATTCCGAATGAGCGACCAGCTGACTGACTGGCAGGAAGGAACATCTCGGAAGATGTGATTGGATGTTTTCCGCACAACCTCCTTCCCTCCTTTCCTCCTCCCCCCTCGCTCCCTCCATCTCCCTGTGTGTGTGTGTGTGTGTGTGTGTGTGTGTGTGTGTGTGTGTGTGTGTGTGTGTGTGTGTGTGTGTGCACGTGTGTGTATGTGTGTGTTTTTTTTTTTTTAGCTTGTTTGTTGATTTGTTTGTGTGCGTGGGTGTACGTGTGCGTGCGTGCGAGAAATGAAATGTGGCCGTTAAGGAACAACGAACTACTGAGTAGCTTCTAGGAAAGAGACGAACAGTGAGGGTAGTGCGTGAAAGAACAGAACATTAACCATGCTTATGTGTAATTCTGCGTGGGAGAACCGTTAATTAGAATAATAACGGGTTTTGCTGTGCTCAGTACGTGTGTAAATGTCTAACATTTTATGTCAATACATTTTTAAACATGGTTACTTTAATTTTTGCCATTTATGTTTTACACACACACACACACACACACACACACACACACACACACACACACACGAACACACATCCTTTATTATCCTCTGTTATTGTATAGCGGTGTGGTTATATTTTATCCATTTTATCATGACAGAGAGAGAGAGAGAGAGAGAGAGAGAGAGAGAGAGAGAGAGAGAGAGAGAGAGAGAGACAGACAGAGACAGAGAGAGAGAGACAGAGAGAGAGAGAGACAGAGAGAGAGAGAGAGAGATTCCGACAGAACTCTCCTGCTGTTCATAGCCCCATAACTCCGCTCTCTCCTTTCAGCCAGCACAACCCCTGTCTTCCCCCCCTTTTTTTCTCAGCACGACTGAACGCCCTACAAACCCAGGCCGCCAGTCCTCAAAGACAAGCCATAAAGCGGGGCAATTTCTGAATTTCCCCACCGCTCCATATAATCAGCGCGATGATTGGTGAGAAAGAAATATTCCGGCGCATCTGATTGGCCGGTCGTAACATCTCTGATAAAACTTTTCCTTTTCCTTTTTTTTTATGCTTCTGAACGAATGTTTGCAATGAAGAAAGCTGGTTATCTCCCGTCTTTGGTGGCTTGAGCCATGCAAAGATAGAAATGGATGGATGTTTCTGCATTTGGAGTCAGTCTTGTTCCAAGCGAGTGAGGAGAACAAGCATAAAAGGATTGTATCGTACGTGCAACAGACATGATTAATGATGGTAGATCACGATGAAAGCGACGACGACGTAGACGTCAACGCCCACGATGATTTTTATGACGAGTACGATGGTTATGGTAAATACTTATGGTCAGTGCCATTGACAACGTGTAAGTTTTCACAAGATAAAAAGCTCCCTAATCAAATAGGAGGCATCAAATTGAAAAAAAAAAAGAGAGAAAGACAAGAAGGAGGAGAAGAAAATGTAACTGAGGAAGAAAAGTCTTGTCACATTGTTTATACATCAAACCAATTTGAATCAAACCAATTTTGAATTAAATGAACGGTATTTCAACCAAAAAAGGGAGAGAGAGAGAGAGAGAGAGAGAGAGAGAGAGAGAGAGAGAGAGAGAGAGAGAGAGAGAATCGTGCATTTAGTGAATACGGCTCAACTATGTTCTTTGCTCCATAATCCCAGAAACTCCCTCCTCCCGCCATCTTCCTCTGCCCCCAAGT
This sequence comes from Conus betulinus, assembly GCA_016801955.1. NCBI lineage: Eukaryota > Metazoa > Mollusca > Gastropoda > Neogastropoda > Conidae > Conus > Conus betulinus. Next base: position 425,453 of record JADBJO010000965.1, on the reverse strand, counting down.
CCACTCTACCCACAACAGAAACCTCTATCGCGAGAGAGAGAGAGAGAGAGAGAGAGAGAGAGAGAGAGAGAGAGAGATGAGAGAGAGAGAGAGAGAGAGAGAGAGAGAGAGAGAAGAGAGAGAGCAATGGGCAGAGTGAGAAAGAGATAGTACCTTTTCATGTTGGAAGGGAGGGGGGAGGGGGGCATTGAGCGAGTGAGCGAGTGAGCCCGCATGAGCGCGCTGAGAGAGAGAGAGCCCGCATGCAGAGCGAGAGAGAGAGAGAGAGAGAGAGAGAGAGAGAGAGAGAGAGAGAGAGAGAGAGAGAGAGATTCCGACAGACCTCTGCTGCTGTTCATAGCCCCACAACTCCGCACTCTCCCTTCAGCCACACAACCCCTGTCTTCCCTTTTTTTTTTCTCAGCACGATTGAACGCCCTGCAAAACCATGCTGTCAATCCTCAAAGACAGCCATAAAGCGGGACCATTTCTGAATTTCCCCACCGCTCCATATAATCAGCTCGATGACTGGTGGGAAAGAAATATCTCGGCACATCTGATTGGCCAGTTGTAACATCTCGTATCCATAAAAAATCCTTTTCTTCTGCTTCTGAACGACCGCTTTTGACAAAGAAGTTTGGTTATCTCCTGTGTTTGGTGGCTTGGGTCATAAAAATATAGCAAGGGATGGACGTTTCTGCATTTGAAGTCAGGCTTATTCCTAGTGAGTGAGGTGGACAAGAATAAAAGGATTGAACGTGCAACAGAAATGATCTATGGTAGCTGTGAATCTGACGTTGAAAACCACGACAAAGACAACAAGACAATGATAAGAATGTTTTGGTAATGGTAGTGATCAATGCCATCAATATTGTATAATTTTTCACGAGATAAGAAGCTCCCTTACGAGCAGCGTGTGTCAAATGAAAAAAAAAAAAAAAATATAATAGAAAGATAGAAAAAAAAGAAAAAAGTATCGTGTAATTATTTACATGTCCAGCTGCTTTGGAATCGAAGAATACCATTTTAAAACCATAATCAACAAACATATCACTTAGACATATACATGATATTTTATGGATCTACTTCCTTATAAAGAAAGTTGCTCGTTATCTGTTTGCTAAGATAAAAGTTAACACAGACACAAGAGTTAAAAAGTAATGCTTATTCAATATGAGATATAACTTTTCGAAAAATCGGGTTTCTTTTAGCATCACCATCATTACAAGCATAAAATGACGCAATCAATGTGACACCAATATCCCAGCTCAGCGTGTGGGCTCCAGACTAACTGCCCACCTAAAAGACTCCTGGAACTTATCTTTGCCAGAAATACAGTGCAGTGCAAAGCTTAGCCCTTTCGTTTTTGCACATCCACCCAAGGACAGTGGTGAACATTTCCATCACCAAACACTTTGTCTTCCAAACTGAGAACATTATATACTATCACTAAGGTTATACGTACTACAATGCATCGTTTAGATACTATTCAGAGGCATCAAGTATCCTCCAGCCATTACCATGATGCCTCTGAGCTGGATGTAGTCTATGAACTGACGTACCTTAGCTGAGCTACGGCAGGCAGCTTAAATTCCATGGATGTCAAGATCATCAGGCAGACTGGGGGAAAAAAAAGCCAAAATAAGGTTAGAAAGAGTTCTACGGTGGAAGTATATCCTCATACGGTACTTCATGGCCTAAGAACAGTTTGATGCCCGCTTCAAAGCTTCCGCATGTATACTCCAACTCTTCATACAACATACAATTTTATGGATGATCTAAAAATATGTGCCCCATTTTTCTTATGAACCAGTGCTCGTCTTAGGGAAAATGAATTCGAGTTGAATGCTACCAAAAAGCCAACGACAAAAAGAGCAAACTAGTCATATCCTAAGCACAAATGAATGATTAAAACTAAGCGTGGAAAGGTGGAAGAGGTGATAGTGATACCAAGAGGGGAAAAAAGGAAAATATCTGGATAATGCCAATGGAAAAAAATCTGAAAAATGTCAACCGTCGTTAACTGCAACAGTTCCCACAGCAGTAGCCTATATTTCATACAAAGGGGGTGTCTGGAGTGAGGAACAAAACACGAATGTCTCAATGATGAGCCCTTTCGTCCGTATCAATTGGAAACTAGCTTCACACATAACTGAAATACATCACAAAAGAGTCTGGTTTTAAAGCCAATACCATCAAGCTGCTGTGTCAAGCTGTGTGTGTGTGTGTGTGTGTGTGTGCGTGTGTGTGTGTGTGTGTGTGTGTGTGTGTGTGTGTGTGTGTGGGGGGGTGTGTGTGGGTGTTAAACAAGTAAGAAACAAACAAACCGATCCAAAGCGAATGGTTTAGTTTCAGTTTCATTAAGGTGTGACTGCCTGTGGCCTAAAGGAACAATGGGCACATAAATATAATGAAATGAAATTAAATGAAATCATTACATACACATACGTGAATATACATTCAAGTTATAGCAATCTGTCGCGGTTTGAACACTTCATAAATATAAAGTGCTAATTTTCTGACTATATCACAGAGAGAGAGAGAGAGAGAGAGAGAGAGAGAGAGAGAGAGAGAGAGAGAGAGAGAGAGAGAGAGAGAGACAGAGAGACAGACAGAGACAGACAGACAGACAGAGACAGAGAGTCACGCATTTTGTCAACACGACTTGAGTGATGCTCATTGCTCCATAATCCCAGACCTCCCTCCTTCTTCCCTCCACCTCTGACCCCGGACCCACTCCACCCACAACAGAAAAACAATCGCCCGGTCTTCAACGACATCCATAAAACGGAGCAATCCGCGAATTCGAAACGGCCGACCAGCTGACTGACTGGCTGGAAGGCAATATCTCGACAAATCTGATTTGCCAATTGTAAATTGTAACAAGCTTCTTCTCCCCCCCCCCCCCCCCCCCCCCCCCCTTTCTTCCTGCGCGTTGGTTTGAGACGAACACGGCTATCGAGTGCCTTGATACTTTCAGACCGTACATACAGGAAGAAATTGTTATCGCTCAAAGGATCTGTCTGCTCTCTTGTCGCAAGTCGGTGAGTAGGATAAAAGGTCTGAAAGGTCCGAGTACCATGTCTATGGTCTGATGACAAGGAAGAAGACGACAACAGCCACCTCCATCCTCATCACAATGACCACTGACGTTTGTCATTGTCCTTGATGATCACCTCCAGTAGCAGCAATGGACATAGAAAGTAGTTATCTTTTTCTCTTTCAGCTGTTGATGCTGTTGTTGTTGTTGTTGTTTTGCTCAGCGTGCACAGTGTTTTGGACTCCCCCCCCCCCCCCCTCCCCCACCCTGCCTTTTAATTTTTTTAACCTTACTGCGATCTAAGATGGAAATTGTAACCAGCTGCTACCCTCTGTGTCTGTCTGTCTGTCTGTCTGTCTGTGTCTGTCTGTCTGTCTGTCTGTCTGTCTGTCTCTGTCTCTCTCTCTCTCTCTCTCTCCCCTCTTCTCCTCTCCCCATCCTATGTGTGTGTGTCGTGCGTGCGCGTGCGTGCGTGCGCGTGCGTGCGCGTGCGCGTGCGTGCGTGCGCGCGCGCGCGTGTGTGTGTGTGTGTGTGTGTGTGTGGACGCGCACTGTATATGTGTGGGATGGGAGAGGCGTCAGTCACACAGTCAGTCTGACTGTCCCTCTGTCTCCTTCCTGTATGTATCTTTGTCCTTTTGACAGACTGGAAGGAAAAGAGCGCTTCAGGTCGGCCAGTTCCATCACCATCCTGATCCCCACCTCTGTTGTATATACATGTTAAATTCTCGGACAAATACGGCTGTCTGATACCTTGAGTGCCTAAAGCTAGTTTTGAAAAAGTGGGGAGTTTTTTTTTTTTCTTGCAATCTGTCTCATCTCCAATTCTAATTAAATAAAAACGATGGTTTTAATTTTTAAGTTGAATCTAAGTTTTAAATTCATCAAGGTGCCACTGTCTGACGACAAAGTGAACAAGAGAGAGAGAGAGAGAGAGAGAGAGAGAGAGAGAGAGAGAGAGAGAGAGAGAGAGAGAGAGAGAGAGAGAGAGAGAGAGAGAGAGAGAGAGAGAGAAATGGTCTCATAATCCGAAATCGTCTTCATGACCATCACCTCCCCTTCCAACATCCTTATTCTTTACCCTTGGAACCACGCCACCCACAACAGAAGCCAATCGCCCCCATCTTCAACGACATCCATAACAAAACCAAGCAGTCCACGAATTCTGAATGATCGACCAGCTGACTGATTGACTGGAAGAAAATATTCTGGCAGATCTGATCAGTCCGTTGTAACAATTCTTCCTTTCCCTTTTGTGGACGTCAGTTTGAGACGAACAGGACTGTCGTGTGTCTTGGATGCTTCGAGACACTAAATACAGGATGGCAGCGTTTTGTTCTTGGGATGTCTCCTCTCTTCTTGCGACGTCAGTGAAGAGGACATAAGGACTGAAGCGACTGTGTTGTGAGAAGTGTGATCTGAAGATGGAAGAAGACGGTTATGAGGATGACAGCCACCATCATTATCATCGTGATCATCACTGTCTTTGTCACTGTGGCAATGATCATCTTCAGCAGCAGCAGAAGTAATAGCACCAAATTCAGCGTCAACGTATTTGTCCGTTTCTGCTGTTGCTGCAAAATGTGTCCTATGCTTTAACCGTCTTTTTCTTCCCTATTGAACGTTCTAAGATGCCAGCTGCA
>JADBJO010000965.1:410791-415791 GCA_016801955.1 Conus betulinus | reverse complement strand
GCCAGCACTGCCTGAACAAGAACTTCCCCACCCCCTGTTCTAGAACCACTCCCCAGTGAGTAATTTAAAGCACGGTTCAGAAGCACCCACTTTGTGTATATGGCATGTGCCCACGTGGTTCTGGCTCAAGTTCAGAGTCAACCCCTCAGCCTCACTCCCACCCTCAAATCCAAGTGCAATGTGCTTCGATTGATATGCATCGTCGGCTGGGACACCTCGACAACTTTAAACGAGGGAATGGGTTTTTAACAACCAAGGGGGTGGCCAGTCTAGGTTCACTCCCCTAGAGATGAGTCTGGATATGTGTCCCTTCTCACTCAATGGGGGCTGATATCGGGCCAGGAGTGATGACGGGAACGCTACACAAGACCTTCCTGTCCAGCTCTCCTCCCATTTGTTGGCTGTCTGCTTGAAGGTCCCCATGCTAGGTGCTTCTCGGTCGATCTCGCTGTCGATAGTATTGGAGGTTCCGCGTCCAGGTGTGTCTGGTGATGCTTGAAAGGAATTTTCTGAAAGCGTATTCCATCCATCCGCACTTCAGCACATCGATATCATCATCGGCAGGTAACTGGCTGATTTTCTGCTGAGGGTCTATTTTCATCTGAGGGTCTTTGTTGCTGATTAACATCTGCCTAGCAGGCATACCTAGCGGATTTGGAGACGTGGACTGCAGGTTGTAGACATTACCTGTTTTTTTTTTTTTCCTGACAAGATTTCAGGACCTTTGATCTACACATTCTTTTATACTTCAAGCTAGACTACATACAAAAATGAAGGAAGACACGTGGGGATGGGGTGGGGTTGGGGAAAGAGGCAGGGCAGGTACTGGGCCTGTACGTATTGACTTCGATCAACGAGTTTGGAAAACATTCACGACGACGTTAAACATAATCAAGATCGAGAATGTCACTGGCGATAACTGAAATTTAGAATTCCAAGATTCATAACCGCATAGAAAAGAAACAGATACATAAACAACACACTCGCCAAAATAAAGTCAAGGAAAGTAGTAACATCACCGAGACAGAGTGCATCGTCAACAAAGAAATGTTGAGAAAGTGACTCACGCGCATGCGGAATGTTTACAAATTGTTAAAAAAAAAAAGAAATATTGGTGAAATAAAATCAAAATCTAGCAAGGTACCCAGATCTGGCGCTCCAGTAGCAACTCAATTATACCAGTCATGCTCTTGTCTTTTAAGAGAATGCCGGTCAAAAAGACAGCCAAAAGAGAAACGAGACCAGACATATATTCCCATATCCAGAAACGTATAATAAAGCCTCCCTCAACACAATTACAGTCTACATTCAGTGACAGGATTTTGCCAGATCTCTTTTGACTACAGCAGCCGACCATAAAGCCAATTTCCTGACGTTCCCTTGGAGAATCAGTGGCATCGATTATTCACGGCGAGGTAGAGAAAGAGGCCAAACTGAGAGGCAGACCGGGGGGGAGAAAAGAGAAGGACACGGGGGCGGGTGGGAGCGAGACGGGGAGGAAATGGGGGGGGGGGGGGGGTAGGGGGGTGGGGTGGGGGGGGGGGGCGAAGCAACAAGAAAAAAGAAATAGGGAATGGCGGCCAGTAGACGAAAGATGAGGAGATCGGGTGAGTGAGAGAGAGAGAGAGAGAGAGAGAGAGAGGAGAGAGAGAGAGAGAGAGAGAGAGAGAGAGAGAGAGAGAGAAAGAGGGGGAAAGAGGGGAGGAAGGTACAGAGAGAGAGAGAGAGGGGAGAGGGAGGGAAGGAGAGAGAGAGAGAGAGAGAGAGAGAGAGAGAGGGGGGGGGGGACAGACAGACAGATAGTGACCGAGGCAGACAAAGAGAGAGAGAGAGAGAGAGAGAGAGAGAGAGAGAGAGAGAGAGAGAGAGAGACAGACAGACAGACAGACAGACAGACAGCGAGAAACATCGAAAGACAGAGAAAGAGGGTGGCACGGAGACATACATACATACAAATAAACAGAAAAAGAGAGAGAAAGAGACAGAGACACAGACAGACAGAGCTAGACAGACAGAGCTAGACAGACAGACAGACACTCAAGAGACAAACATATAACCGTGAAACAGAAGGAACGGCAAAGGGGGGAGGGGGGGGGGGGGGAGGGGGACAGCCATCCTCTTCTCAGCGCAAGATGGCACTGGGGGGAGGGGGGGGGGGGGGGGGGGGGGGGGGACTTTGCTTTTCCTGTTCCGGTGACGGGAAGCCGGGGCCAGGCTGGCCAGAAAATGGAATTTGTCTCCCTTAACGTGATGATCAAATTTCAGGTAACAGTCAGGGCCGGCTATATCTCGCTGTCCGAGCCACGGGGACAAATGGCCGCCTCTGAGCGACAAATGGCTGCCCTCTGCAGACAATGTTGGTTGGGGAGGGGGAGGGGGCGGGGGGGGATGGAAACCTTCAACGTGTGTGAACTTCTTTTTTTTCTCCTTTTTCTTTTTTCTTTCTTTTCTTTCAATTCCCAGTGCCATGGGAACCACATGCTCGTCTTGCACGTGCAGGCGTCCCTGCCTCGTGTCTGCGAAAATGGACCTTGCACACACACACACACACACACACACACACACACACACACACACACACACACACACACGTACAAATGCGTACGCACGCACGCACAAGAAGAAGAAGAACAAATGCGTACGCACGCACGCACAAGTACGCACGTACGTGCGCGCACTCGCACACACACATACACACATGCGCGCGCGCGCGGGCACACATGCTGGCATACACACACACACACACACACACACACACACACACACACACACACACACACACACACACACACACTCACACACGAATGCATGTGTGCTTGCGTGCACGCGCGCGCAAAGACAGACAGACAGACAGACAGACAGACACACAGACACACACACACACACACACACACACACACACACACGCACACACACGCTCGCGCGCACGCAGGCACGCAATACGCACGCACGCACGCACGCACGCACGCACACACACACACACACTCTAGCGTGGAATAATACAGTATAACACACTGCAATCCTCTGAAATCCAAAATGATAAAAGTACAATGCAGTTCACTGCAATCCAGCGTGGAGCAATGCAACAGTCCATTCCAATCTAGTGTTGTGTAACGCAATCTAGTGTTGTCCTAACGCAACCGGACGCAATCCAGAACAAGCAATTCCCAATCAACATGGAATAACGCAGAGGGGTCTATGGCAATCCAAACTGAAACGCAACACGACTGCAAATCCATCCATCGTGATCACTGTGATGCATCCTGATGCAGTCATGTACACCTCAGTCCGATCCAGCATTGGTAGAATGCAAAGCCTCCCTTGTCAAACGTGGAATATGACTGCAAACCATCAGGACATGACGCGCTGCGACCCACACGATTCCAGAACGGGATAGCGGAACACGGATGTGACTGCAAATATTCCAGTACAAAGCCGCCTGATGCGGTCTTATCACATTCAATGCATCAGTTCAGTCCAACCTAGTCCAGCCAACTCGGATCACACACACACACACACACACACACACCACACACACACACACACACACAACGTGAGGTCCTAACCACTAGACTATCACGATAAGTGGAAAGACGTAAAATGAATCACACACACACACACACACACACACACACACACACACACACACACACACACACACACACACACACAGAGGCACCACGCTCGCACGCATGCATGCTCCCACGCACGCACACATACCAAGGCACATGCTACCCAATGATTATTATCCTCGGAGTTGAAAGAAGAAGGAGAACAGAGAGGAGGAGGAGGAGGAGGAGGAGGGAGAGGAGGAGGAGGAGGAGGAGAGAGAGGAGAAGGAGGAGGAGTAGGATGAGAGGGAAGAGAAGAAGAAGAAGAAGAAAGAGAAGAAGAAGAAGAAGAAGAAGAAGACGAACAACAAAACACGACGACGACGACAAAAACAACAATTTCTACCCAGATCCACAAAATGAGATCCGCAGAATGCATCCATCTCACAACTCAACTGACAAGAAGGCCGACACAGAGCGGGGACACGATTTTCATTTGCACGATCAATGGCATTAGAGCTAAATAAACGCGGGTTTTTTTTTCCCCAGTAAACAGGTTTTTACCTTTCTACCATCTGTTTCTTTGCATCACATTTGCCTTGAGATACGGCATGGGTATGCATATTAGTTATGCATACACGAGAGGGCTGTGTGAAGGTGGGGGTAGGGCATGTATTGGCATGGCGTTCTATATCAGAAGTGTTTTTTTTTTTTTATTGTTTTTTAGATTGTCACCGGAAATTTTCCATTCGTATCCTCCTCATTGCTCTTAGTTTGTCAGTTTTTTTTTCCTCTCATGGAGCCAATAAGCTTCATAGATCAGGTGCTGTCTGTAAACCATCTCGTGTGTGTGTGTGTGTGTGTGTGTGTGTGTGTGTGTGTGTGTGTGTGTGTGTGTGTGTGTGTGTGTGTGTGTGTACGTGTGTGTGTGTGTGTGTGTACGTGTGTGTGTGTGTGTGTGTGTGTGTGTGTGTGTGTGTGTGTGAGTGCGCGCGCGCGCGAGTTCACGCGCATGTCCGCGTATGTCTGTACGCGCGTGCGTGTGTGTGTGTGTACTTGTGTACATGAGGGAGTGAGGGAGGAGGGGAAGAAGAGGGGGGGGGGGGGGGGAGGGACAGAGGGACACACAGACAGAGAGAGAGAGAGAGGGAAGAGAGAGAGAGAGAGAGAGAGAGAGAGAGAGAGAGAGAGAGAGAGAGAGAGAGTCGACATTTCGGTTATTTTCACATCACACACACACACACACACACACACACACACACACACACACACACACACACACACACACACAACCACACACATTCACGGCCATGCTATCTTACAACCTACCACGTTTAGTACACACATGTGAATTAGACAAAGAACGCAAGCATGCGCGAACAAGCGTACACGCACGCACACGCGCGCGCGCATACACACACATACTCACACGCACATGCGCACACATGT
>JADBJO010000965.1:393291-403291 GCA_016801955.1 Conus betulinus | reverse complement strand
AATGAACATACCTACAAATTTTCAGAAATATCAGCCACATACTTTCTAAGATATTCCATAAAAAAGAAGCGTTATGGGCCGTTACAGCCGTTAGTAACGGCTATAACGGTAAACTAAAAAAACATCGGGCATGATCCGTGACCCATAACGAACATACCTACAAATTTTCAGAAAAATCGGCCACGTACTTTCTGAGATATTCTATAAAAAAAAAAAAAAAAAACCGTTATGGGACCTTATAGACGTTAGTAACGGCTATAACTGTAAACTAAAACGTCGGGGCATCATCCGTGACTAATAATGAACATACCTACAAATTTTCAGAAAGATCGACAAAGTGCTTTCTGAGATGTTCCATAAAGAAGAAAAACCATTACAGGCCGTTACAGCCGTTAGTAACGGCTATAACGATAAACTAAAACACCGGGCATCATCCGTGACCCATAATGAACATACCTGCTAATTTTCACAAAGATCGGCCAAGTACTTTCGGAGATATTCCACGAAGAAGAAAAACCGTTACAGGCCGTTAAAGCCGTTAGTAACGGCTATAACGGTAAACTAAAAACATCGAGCATCATCCGTGACCCATAATGAACATACCTGCTAATTTTCACAAAGATCGGCCATGTACTTTCTGAGATATTCCATAAAGAAGAAAAACCGTTACAGGCCGTTAAAGCCGTTAGTAGTAACGGCTATAACGGTAAACTAAAACATCGGGCATCATCCGTGACCCATAATGAACATACCTGCTAATTCTCACAAAGATCGGCCCAAGTACTTTCTGAGATATTCCATAAAGAAGAAAAACCGTTACAGGCCGTTACAACCGTTAGTAAACGGCTGTATCGGTAAACTAAAACATCGGGCATCCTCCTTGATCCATAATGAACATAACCTACAATTTTTTCAGAAAGATTGGCCCAGTAATTTTGTCTGGAGCGAGTGGAACACATTTTGACAACGGACAGACGACGGACGGACGGACACACACACACACACACACACACACACACACACACACACACACACACACACACACACACACACACACACACACCACACACACACACACACACACACACACCACACACACACACACACACACCACAGCATTTCTTCGTTCCCATTCTAAAGTACTCCCTGTTCTTTAAGAACTGGTGTACAAAAAACAACAAAACCTAGATGAAAGAGAGAAAGAGGAGAAAAAAAAAGAAATGCACATACGTGAAGGAAGGGTAAGAGACGGAGAGGTAGGGGGACGGAGTGGGGGGGGGGGGGGGGGGGGAAAACAGTGGAAAAGGAGGTTGTACAGTAGAAAACAGTTACTTATGCCAAAACTCATACATATGGCACGGCATAAGGTCTGATAAAATCAACGAATTTTAAAGAAGAAAACAAAGAAAGAAACAAAGAGAACGAGAGAGAGAAAAATAGAGATATAGGAAGAAAGAAAGAAACAAAAAGAAAGGACAAGGAGGAGGAGGAGGAGAAGGAGGAGGAGTAGGAGGAGGAGGAGGAGGAGGAGGAGGAGGAGATGGAATAAAGAAAGAAAGGAAAGAAAAGAAAAAGAAAAGAAAAAAAAAAGTAAAGAAGACAGCGTCAAACAGAAAAATAAGAGGAGGAGACGAGGAAAAAAGAAAGAGAAGAGAGAGAGAGAGAAAAAAAAAAAAAGCAAAAAACAAAAACAACCAAAAAAAAAAAATAGGAAAAAAAAAAAAGAAAAAACTTGAAAGAGAGAACGAACCTCGAAAACCGACACCAAAGCCTTCAAAGGATGTCTAATGATGTAACAAACTCCCGCTTTGCGAAACGGGTGATGACAAGACTGTGAATGATGGGGCTATGTGTGGGAAGAATAGAATGAGAAGGAAGGAGGAGAAGAAGAAACAGATACAAATGCAGAAGACGGAGAATGTGAGAGACAGAAGAGAAAGGTACGAAGAAGGGGGAAAGAAGATGAGCAGGAGGAGGAACAAGAAGAATCAAAAGTGAAGTCTGAGGAGAAAGAATTAAAAAAAACAAAACAGAGGAGGAGGAGGAGGACAAAAACAGAGAAGAAGAGGGAAAAGGAGGAGGAGGAGGAATAGGCGGAGGAGAGGGAGGAGGACGAGGAGGAGGAGGAAGAGGGGAGGAAGGGAGGAGGAAAAGAAGAAAAAGGGAGGAGTAGGAACAGAAGAAAAGGAAGAAAAAGTGGTAATAGCAGCAGTAGTAGCAGCAGCAGCTGCTGCGGCTGTTGTTGTTGTTGTGTTTGTTTGTTGTTGTTGCTGTTGCTGCTGTTGCTGTTGTTGTAGCTGCTGCTGCTGCTGCTCTTGCTGCTGCTGTTGCTGTTGTGTGTTTTGTTGTTGCTGCTGCTGCTGCTTGCTGCTGAAGAAGAAGTGGTAATAGAAGTAATAGTAACAGCAGAAGCAGCAGCAACATCAGTAGCAGCAGAAGCAGTAGTAGTGGTAGTAGTAGTGTAGAAGTAGTAGTGGTAGAAGCAGTAGCAGAAGATGAGGAAGAAGCAGAAGAAAAGAAGAAACCAGAATTCAGACACTGACATCTCCTGTAGAAGGCAGAGCAGAGGAACGACAGAAAGAAAGAAAGAAAAGAAAAAAGACGAAAACGAAGACATAGAAGAAGAAGAACATCACCACCACCACCACCACCACCACACAATCACCATCACCACCACCAACAACAACAACGAGAAGGTAAGAAAAAGAATGAGAATACAAACGAAATGGAGGAGGAGGAGAAGGAGGAGGAGGAGGAGGAGAAGAAGAAGAAGAATGTGGAGGAGGAGGAGGAGGAGGAGAACAGGAGGAGGAGAATGAGAAGAAACAGATGGAAGAAAGAAAGACAGAAAAAAGAAAGGAAGAGAGAGAAAAAGAAGGAAGGTAAGAAAAAAGAAAGGCAAAACGAAAAAAAGAGAAACGAAGAAGAAAGAAAAGAAAGAAGACGAGGAAGACGAAGAAGAAGAAGAAGAAGAAGAAGAAGAAGAAGAAGAATAAGAAGAAGAAGAGAAGAAGGAGGAGGAGGAGGAGGAGGAGGAGGAGGAGGAGATGGAAGACAGAAAGAAAGAAAAAGAAAGAAGCAGCCGAGAAAGAAAGAAAGGAAGGAAGGAAGGAAGGAAGGAAGAAGAAAAGAAATATAGAAAAGAAATAACGACAGCATCAACAAGAAAGATAAAAAATGATTAGGAGACGAGGAGAAAAAAAAGGAACGGCGATAAAAACGGTGATGACAAGACTGTGAATGATGGAGCTATGTGTGAGAAGAATAGGAGGAGAAGGAAGGAGGAGAAAGAAAAAAAAAAACCCACACACACAGGAAAAAAGTAGACCAGGAATGTGAAAGACAGAAAAAAAAGTACGGAAAAGGTGGAGGAAGAAGACAGATTGAAGAGGAGAAGATGATGAGCCAGAGGAAGAAGAAGACTAAAAAGTGGAGGAGGAGGAGGAAGAATTTTTAAAGAACAGGTGGAGAATGGCGAAAACAATGAAGAAGAGGGAAAAACAACAGGAGCAAGAGGAAGAGGAGGAGGAGAAGGGAAGAGGAAAGAGGTGGAGGAGAGGGGAAGAGGAAGAGGAGAGGAGGAGGAGGAAGGAGGGAGAAGACGAAAAAGTGGAGGAGAAGGAGGAGAAAGGGGAGAAAAGGAAGAGAAAGAAAGTGGTAATAGTTGTAGCATCTGCTGCAGCAGCAGCAGCAGCTGCTGCTGCTGCTGTGTTGTTGTTGTTGTTATTGTTGTTGTCACTGCTGTGTTGTTTTTTTGTTGTTTTTATTTAATTGTGTTTGGTGTTGTTGCTGCTGCTGCTGCTGCTGCTGCTGCTGTAGAAGAAGTGGTAATAGTAGTAGTAATATTAACAGCAACAGTAGAAAGAGGAAGTAGTAGTAGTATAGTAGTAGTAGTAGCAGCAGCAGCAGCAGCAGCAGTAGCAAAGTAGTGATGGTAGTAACATTAGCAGAAGAGGAAGTAGAAGAAGAAGAAGAGAAGAAGGAACCAGAATTCAGACACTGACATCTCCTGAGGAGTCTAATGATGTAACACATCTGTAGAAGACAGGGCAGAGGAAGAAAGAAAGAAGAGAAGAAAGAAAGAAAGAAAGAAGTCGAAGAAGAAGAAGAATAAGGAGAAAGGAGGAGGAGGAGGAGGAGGTGGAGGAGGAGAAGAGGAGGAAGAGATGGAGAAAAGGGAGAGAAACGAAAGAGGAAGGATGCAAAGGAAGACAGAAAGAAAAAGGAAAAAGAAAGAAAGAAAATAAGAAGAAAGAAAGGAAAAAAGAAGAGGGAAGAAGAAGAAGAGGTGGAAGAAAGAAAGAAAGAGGAGGAGGGGGAGAGGAGGAGGAGGGAGAAGGAGCAGGACGAGGAGGAGGAGGAGAAGGAGAGGATGAGGAGGAGGAAGAGTGGTAGTAAGGTAGAAGAAGAACTAAAGGAAGAAGAAAAAAGGGAGGAAAAGGAACAAAGAAAGGAGAAAAAGAAGTGGAAATAGTTGTAGCAGAGCAGCAGGAACAGCAGCAGAAGCAGCTGCTGCTGCTGTTCTTCTTGTTGTTTTGGTTGTTGTTGTTTGCTACTGCTGCTGCAGAAGAAGTGGTAATAGTATAGCAGTAACAGCAGCAGAAACAGCAGCAGCAGCAGCAGCAGCAGCAGCAGCAGTAGTAGTAGTAGTAGTAGTAGTAGTAGTGGTGGTGGTGGTGGTGGTGTGGTGGTGGAGGTAGTAGTAGTAGCAGAAGAGGAAGAAGAAGCAGAAGAAAAGAAAAAACAGAATTCAGACACTGACAATTCCTACGGAGGTCGAATGATGTAAAACATCTGTAAGGCACGAGGCAGAGCAGAGGAAAGGAAGACAAAAAGAAAGAAAGAAAGAAGAAGACGAAGACACAAAGAAAAAACAAGAAGAAGAAGAAAAAAGAAGAAGAAGAAGGAGAAGTAGTAGTAGTAGTAATAGTAGTAGTAGTAGTAGAAGACCACCACCACCACACCACCACCAACAACAGCAACAACAAGGTAAGAAAAGAATGAGATACAAACAAAATGAAGGAGGAGAAAAGAAGAAGAAGAAGAAGAAGAAGAAGAGAAGGAGAAAAAGATGGAAGAAAGAAAGAAAGAAGGAAGCAAGGTAAGAAAGAAAGAAAGAAGAAAAGAAAGAAAGAAAGAAAGAAAGAAAGAAAATGAGAAAAGAAAGAAGAAAGAACAGACAGAAAGAAAGAAAGAAGAAGAAGTAGAAGAAGAAGGAGAAGGAGGAGGAGGACGAAGATGTACAGCAGGGAGGAGGAAGAGATGGAAGAAAGAAAGAAAGAAAGAAGAAAGAAAGAAAGAAAGAAGAAAGAAAGAAAACAAACACGAAAAAGAAAGAAAGAAAAAACAAGAAGAAAGAAGTTGAGAAAGAAAGAAAGAAGAAAGGAAAAAAAGAAAGAAAGAAAAGAAGACAGCATCAACAAGACAATTCCCAATGAGGGGGAGATGAGGAGAAGAAGGGGCGGGGATTAAAAAAAAAAACATATTGAAAGAGAGAACGAACCAAGAAAACCCGACACCCAAACCGTCAAAGGATGGCTAATGATGTAACGAACTCCTGCGTGGGCGAAACGGCGATGACAAGACTGTGAATGATGGAGATATGTGTGAGAAGAATAGAAAGAGAAGGAAGGAAGAGAAGAAGAAACAGAAAAAAAAGTAGAAGACGGGGAATAAAAAAAAACACAGAAAAAAATGGTACGGAAAAGCGCGAAGAAGAAAACTGAAGAGGTGAAGAAGATGAGCAGGTGATACAAGGAGAATATAATAATAATAATACTAATAATACTAATAATGAATGCTTATATAGCGCCTATTCTCGGCGAGAGACCAAGCTCTAAGCGCTTTACAATCAACACTCGTTTATACAACGGGCTGCCTACCCGGTAATGCCGACTGAAGAGCTGCCAGCTGGCGCTTCATTCAGTCGTTTCCCCGTGTCATCCAGTCAATATCGTCACTCACTCATTCCTTGCTTCCTCCATTCTTTCAATCTCTCACGCAGGGTGCAGGTTATGTGTAACGTGTCCTCCATACCAACGGCCAAACTGGCCTTCTCTTCCCCAAAGTTGGTGATGGGATTTGACGTGTGTGCAAGATGTTAATGCGTGCGCTCACACACGGAACCTCGGTTTATAGTCTCATTCGAAGGACTGTATGGGGAATGGAGATCAGAACCAATGTTAACTCCGAGGGAAAAATCCCCCTGTACCGACATTCGAACCCGTAACCTCAGGATCACGAGTCCGGCGCTCTACCTACTGAGCTATTCCGGCCCCCAATATATAAAGTAAAAGAGGAGGACAGGAGGAAGAGTTAAAACAAAAGGACGAGGAGGATGACGAAAACAAAGGAGGAGGAGGGGGGAGAAGTTGAAGAAGAAGAGGAGGAGAGAGAGATGTGAAGTGGGAAGCAGGGAGAGGGGGAGGAGGAGGAGAGGAAGGAAGAAAAAGGAAAGGAGAAGGAAGAAGTAGAAGACGAAGAAGGAAGAGGCGGAGGAGGAGGTGATGGTGATGGGGTGGTGGTGGTAGTAATAGTGGTAGAGGTAGTAGTGCTAGTTACAGTATCAGCAGTAGCAGTAGTAATTGTTGTACTAGTAGTAGTAGAAGATAAAGAAGAAGAAACGAAACCAAACATTAACACCACCGGAGGAGGTCCAGTGATGTAAGACATCTGTAGAAGACACAGCCGGGGAAAGAAAGAGGAGGATGAGGAGGAGGAGGAGGAAAAGGAGGGACAGGAGGAGACAGGGAGGAGAAGGAAGAGCAGGTGGGAGAAGAAAGAACAAAAAAGAAAAAAAAAATGAGATGAAAATGGAGGAAAAAAACTGTCAATGACAAAGAAGAAGAAGAAGAAGAAGAAGAAGAAAAGAAGGAGGAGGAGGGAGAAGAAGAAGAAGAAAGAAGATGAAGAAGACGACAAAGAAAACGGAGAAGAAGAAGAAGAAGAAAGAAGAAGATGAAGAAGACGACAAAGAAAACGGAGAAGAAGAAGAAGAAGAAAGAAGAAGAAGAAGAAAGGAGACGAAGAAGACGACGAAAAAAACGGAGAAGAAGAAGAGAAGAAGAAGAAGAAGAAGAAGAAGAAGAAGAAGAACGAAGAAGAGAGAGGAGGAGGAGGAAGGGGTAGGGGAGAGGAGGGGAGAAGAAGAGGAGGAGGAGGAGAAGGAGGAGGCAATGGGGGAGGAGAAGGAGGAGGAGGAGGAAAATGGGGGACAGAAAAAAAAAGAACTAATTCCAGAAGAAAAAAAAGAATGAGACGAAAATGAGGAGAATGGTGAAGACAATGATGATAAAAGAAGAAGAAGAAGAAGAAGAAGAAGAAGAAGAAGAACAACAAACAACAACAACAAGAAGCGAAGAAGAAAAATGCAGAAGAAAAGAAGGAAAATCGAAAAAAAGGAGGACGAGGAAAAGGAGGAGGGGGGAGGAGGAGGAGAAGGGAGCTGGAAGGAGAGGGCAAGGGGGGGGGGGGGGGGGGGGGGGGGGGGGGGGGGGGGGGGGGGGTGGAAGGGGGGGGGGGGGGGATGACAACTACACACAAAAAGAAGACGTAATCAACCCCAGACAACCAAGCCCTTGAAAGGAGTGTCTAATGATATCAACAACTCCAGAACAGATGACGCAGTGACGACAAGGCTGCGGCTGCTGATTGGAGCCATGTGCCAGCTGAATGCGTGTGATGTCGGATAGTCTTTTACGCGGGGGCTGACACAGTATGGGCCTGACCTGCTGCAAACAAAGGCCTGTTCTTTTTGCTTTGTTCTCCCCGTCTCTCTCTCTCTCTCTCTCTCTCTCTCTCTCTCTCTCTCTCTCTCTCTCTCTCTCTCTCTCTCTCCCGATTGCTTTCTAAGTCTGTCTTTTTGTCTATTCCGTCTGTTTACCTTCAAACTGACTGGCCGACGACCTTACATACAAACGCACGCACGCACGCACGCACACACACACACACACACACACACACACACACACACACACACACACACACCACACTTACTAAACAGTATAGCATGTACATTTCAAGAACAAAACACTTTCTTGATAGTCCGTGTTCATACATTAGGCAAGGAGGGTGGTGGTGGAGGGTAGCGGGTTTATAACGGAGTCTGCAAACATCAGCACATAAGACGGTGGAAATAATGGTGTTCGAAGATTGATATGCATTAGTGTTGTTTGATTGATTCAGGGAGCGAGTTCCTTTGAGAGGAGCTGAGAATGTTTCACTGGGCGTGAATAGCCAACCTTTAGAACAGGGATACGGATTTTGGGTAGGGTCCTTGAAGAATTAATCGATAATCTGTGAATTAATGTTGAGGGTGCCTTCCCAAACACAATCTTGCGCATTACGATCTCTTTGTTGTATCTAATCTAAGTCTAGAGGGGACAATGTGAAGCTTTTTAATATCTGAGTCCAGGAGACTACTGCTTTTTAGGAGGACTAATTTGAGTGCTCGTTTGGGTAGGCTCAGTAATGGTTTGAGGGTGTTGGCGCTAGCAGAGTCCCATAGGGTAAACCCATAGTCAGTCTATGTATGACTGAATACGAGACTGAAAAAAAAGAGCTTGCATAAGTGAAAGTCGAGGAAGCGTTTCGTCCGAACCCGGACTGTCTTGGATTAGGCGACTGGTTTGTATTAAGGTGGTGTACTGTGTGTTTGTTTACGTGTTTTCCAAAAGTTTGGAAATAGCAGACATGACTGAGACTGGTCTGTCGTTTGCAGGGTCTGAGTTGTCACCTGCTTCGTAGACAGGTACAACTTTCGCTTTGTTGAAACTATTAGGAAAATAGTTGTCGTCAATGCATAAATTAAAGATTATGTTAACGTGTCTGTAATAATTTGAGTTGATAGTTTGAGAATTTTGCTGTCAAAGCCATGCACTCCGCAGATATACCCTACCTGATCGTTTGAGATGCGTTAGACAGTGACAAACTTCAAAGGTAGTCACTGGCGGAACTTAAAGTTAAGACGTGATTTTTTTTTATCGTGGCAAAATTGTTTCAGTTCTTCAAGATCGTTAGAATTGGAGGAATCTGTTGTGACATCTTTATTGACTAGAGTGCAGAAAGTGGGTGTTTAGTTGTTCAACAGAGAAGCCTTTAATTACAGTTGATTTTGATGAAGACTGGTTATTTGTAAGCTCATTTACAGCTCTCCATACAAAGTTTGGGTTTTGGTTTGATTATATTAGTTCTCGATAATATTTCGTGTTTTTTTTTTTTCTCTGCGCTTCTGTGAATTTATTGCGTTTCTCGGTATTCTAGATTCCTCTTCATTGCTATGTTGTTTAAGAAGATCTCTAAGGTAACCTGCCTCCTGTCACTCTTTGGTGTACCATGCTGGTTTAGGATCATGTCGTACTGTAGTCGTTTTTAGAGAAGCGTGTTTATCATACATTTCTGTACATATTTTGATCCGAAATTCGACTTCAAGATCAGGGTCAGTTGTGTTGAAAACCGAGGAGAGTTTTGAGTCAAGCAAGTCATGCAGAAAGTGTCAGTTGTTGAACTTTGTAAAACAACGGTAGGTTATCGTCTTGTGTCCCCGTTTGGGAATTTTTGCTCCCTTTTTTAACCTTGTCACACAGACTGGGTAATGATCACTATAGTTTTGGACTGGGATGCAGGATTTTACTATGTTAGTTCTATCTGAAATATAAATATGGTCAATATGAGTCTTCGAGTTTGGCGTGGGCTCTAGTTGGAGATTCGTTGAGTTGATGTAGATTAAACAGACTGATTGTTCGCGTCCATTGGTTTTGCACTTCTAGGAGGTCTACGCTAAAGTATCCATGTATAATCTAGCGAGACTTCATCCATCATAGTAACAATTTTTTTTGTTGATCCAGTTTACTCTTTCAGATGGGCTCCTGTAACAAAATCCAACCATGATATAAGGGTATCTTTTCAGTTTAACTTCTATCCAGATTGACTCCACACTGTTTGGTTTTAGGTGTAGCAGTGGTTTGAAGCTAAGAATTTCGCTGACGTTGAGAAGACAATC
>JADBJO010000965.1:373291-378291 GCA_016801955.1 Conus betulinus | reverse complement strand
AAATTGGCCCCATCCTGGCTCTATGTGCACTAACTTCAATAGTTATATATATGTGATTTATACTCAGGAAAACGTAAAAAACAAACAGCAAGCCAGGATTGTCAGTTTGGTACGGGTTCTCTCTCATCGGAAACAGGTAAAGAAACTAAGATGATTCAGAGTGTGAGAAGTTTGAATGTCAATTCTCTCTCACCAGCGGTAACAATTTAGAAGGAGTATAGATACAAGAGAAAAAAAAAAAACCCAGAGGAAACCACAAAGATTTACAATAACAGTAAAGAGATAACTCTGCAATGGCATGACCCGAAAAGGGAAGCAGTATAGAAAAAAAAAAACCCAAGTGGATGCAACAAGACATATACACATATAGACCCTACAAGTAAAAGTTAATTGCATGATATAAGGAAAAGTATGCAAACAAGTCAAAGACGATAACATGAGCGCTGAAGAGCAGTACCTATCCAACATTCTCAGTGTAGTGTGCGGCATGTAAGTTAACGACCAGCTAGCGAAGCAGAAGCAGCGGTTCAGTAAAAGAAAATATTAAAGATTTTGTTTTGTTCCTGTCCCCTTTACGGTAGTAAAAATGGCATACTGATGAAACGTGGCAGCCACGCAACACCCATGACTTAACGACACAATTTTGGTTTATTTAAACCTTCTTCAAGTAGCTCTGGCCAACTGACAAACAAGACAGCGTAGACATAACTCACAGAAACAAACTACTTACAGACCTGTCATATTCTAGAAGGGCACAATCAGAGGCTCTACTACATACACTCAACACATTCGCGCAAGCACAGTTCGAGCCCGACAGAGCGGTGAACTCATATGAGCGGCTCAAGGGCCGGCTTGCCAACCCCCCCCCCCCCCCCCCCCCCCCCCCCCCCCCCCACCCCCCCCCCCCCCTCCAAGCCACCCCTCTCTCTCCGACCGACACACTTCGTCCGTAACAACTCACCCGTGTTCACTCCAACATCCATCCACTACTTTTTACACCTCTCAAACCGCCCAGCCATTGGCTCACTTGATCTCCTTGTCCTGCTACCCCCCCCTCCACCATTCCGCCCCCTCCCCCATTCCTGTACTCCACATGCAACGCTTTTCAAAGTTTGCATGCACGGGCCATGCGTCTGCTCACTAACGCTCACAAAAAAAAGAAACAAAAAGGAAAAAGAAAGAAAGAAAGAACTCTCTCTCTCTCTCTCTCTCTCTCTCTCTCTCTCTCTCTCTCTCACACACACACACACAGGAAAAAAGGAAAACGAAAGAAAGAACTCACACACACACACACACACACACACACACACACACACACACACACTCTCTCTCTCTCTCTCTCTCTCTCTCACACACACACACACACACACACACACTCACACACATACACACACACACACACACACACACAGAGGAAAAAAGGAAAACGAAAGAAAGAACACACACACACACACACACACACACACACACACACACACACACACTGCCTCTACATCTCTGTGACAGACCGATGCTCATTTGTTAATTAATACCAGTAACAAAACATTTGGGTCCTGTTGACCCAATTGCATAGATCCATTTGTTTTTTCTTCCTTTTTTTCCCCCTGTGTTAAACACAACCAAAATATCTAGGGGGAAAACGGAACTAGTAAAATACGTTAATCACATCCGAATATTATAAATAATTTCTACCAATCGTCTGTCGAGAAAATAGCAAGCTCTCCGCCACATTTGTTACCATTAGACTAGAGTATTCTTATTATCATTAAGGATACAATGATAATAAATGTTATGAGTGACTGATACTGGATGCCCTGAATGTTCAAATATAATGTCAAACATAATGTCCATGTCCTCATCCACATATTAACAGGTCAGCTCTACGAATCCGGGCACACGTGCAACACAAAGTTATCGTGTGTGTGCGTGCGCGTGTGCACACACACACATATACACACACACACTCTCTCTCTCTCCCTCTCTCTCTCTCTCTCTGAGACACACAATTGCGCGCGCGCCCCGACAACATTAAAAAAAAATGCAATGATAATACCTCTAAGTTCGACATTCCGAATTTTGCATAGTATAGTCAGTCAAACGAAGCCAACCACTCGGGACAAAGTTCACACGCATATGTAAAACGAAAGTGTCTAACGGAAAATGGGATTTTCTTCCTGGGTCATCCGTTTGTTTCTCCTTTCTTTTTCACTCTTCGCTCTCCTTTACCTTCCTTTTTCCCGTTCAAAAGAATGTTCTTTAAACAGGACGAATGTGTGCACCACTGTGTTTCAATCAAATGCTTGTGTGTTGCAAATGAGCAAAGGAATGAAGCATCAGAGCTGCATACTGACCTACGTTGTTACTACCGATTCTTTGTGGCAGCATACAGCAGAGCGGTATGATGGGGTATGGGCACAGTCATCCAAAGCACTGATCGGGGTGCATCACTGCAGCAGAGTTCCCTTTGAGCCGGCCGCACACAAGCGTGCTTACACACACGAGCACACACCCCGAACAACCGGACCAACATCCACACCCAAATATATACAATCATGGACACTCATATACGTCATATACATTCATATACACCCAGATACACACCCATAAACACTCAAATACATTCATACACATACATACACACATAAATACATGTATACGCAAATGCATAGATTTATATGCACTCTAGCACATACGCATACACATAAAAAATAGCACAGGATGACATCATTGTTTCTCTTCCCTCCCCCTTTTTCCTTATCCCCAATCCGCCATCTGCCTCCCACCCCACCCACTCACTCTTCCTCCCTCGCATACTCACGTGGTCTCAGTCTTTAAGTCTGACAAGGTAATTCCAGAAATCACAGAATCCATGAAGTTCTCGTAACTCACTAAGGGGACATTTGTTTATCACACTCTGTAGTTCCACGCCTCTAAATGTAGTTTGACAGTTATACAGTTCCAGTTTGGTCACATACAGCTGACTGTGTGCTGGTGAATGTAATCCATCACCAGCGCAACAGTTCCAGTTTCCGTGTGGTGGTGACTGTGTGAGTAGTTCGCGCACCCTTTTTCCACAAAAAAACGACACCGCCAAGTGTCATGCACTTATGTCGCTTGACATCTTCATGGAATGCCCTGTGCGTGCTCGTAAACAGCGCGCAAGCTTCCAAGGATTGCTCTCGCCTGGTTTGTTTGGCAGTTGAGGGCAGTCCTTCTCTGAGTCCCACGCGCACCTTCGGGTGCCTCTTTTCCTTTCCGTTTTTTTTTTCATTCCTGCAATGGCAGCGATTTCCCAGCGCACCTTGGTGACATCCTCGTTGACGTAGAGGGAATGGGGGAGATGAGGTCACGACAGAAGCACCCCGAAGCTTGGGGTGAAGAAGACCTCTGAGCCATGGAACTTATCTCTTCGGATCAAGATTTGATTTTTTTTTTGTTCTTGGCGGCCATTATTATGATCACAAAAAGCAAAAATACAGTAATAAGTTCTGCAATTCACCTGTATAAATCATTTCAACGTATCACAGCCTTTTCTCAATAAGGGCGAACAGGGTGCTCATGTTTTGTGCATTTTACATAGTTCCAGTGAACTGGTAATTTTCATTTTGATGTTCTTATTGTTATTTACATCTCACAGACTTGACTCAGTTCAGATGAACGTTGAATATATTATTCATTATCGTCTGTTTATGCCTAAAAGAAGAAACATTTCACCAAGATGGTTCCGTCGGAACTGTCATTAGCTGTTGGCTTTCTCTCCGCACGATGGGAAGGTTCTATGGCTGAATCAAGTAACTCCACACCTATCTCATTCGCAACCTTCAGCATTTCAGCGTCTGTATCCTCGTCCTCCATCTATAGTCCCGTGATTCTCGCTGACGTTCGTCTACTGTGCTGCTCAGCATCATCCGCTTTATCGTTAAGAATGGCAGCCTCGTGATATTTTTCGGAAAGTTGGTCTTTGAGAACAGCCGTTTCTTTTTGTCATTATGTCGCGACACTGGTGACAATAATGATACCCACAAAAACCAGGATCACTGAGTTCAGATTTCAAGGTCTCTTTCAAGTCATCTACATTATCGCTGCTGCTAAAGTCCTGCCTCGACACCTCCATAACTGTGCTGGTTAGAAAATCTACATTAATGATAGTGCTGAGTTTGATGCTACAAAACTGCCGTCTGTACCCCCGTTTTCTGCACATTGTTTGCGTTGATGATAAAGCCGTCTTACTCCGCAAAACTACGATCTGTACCCCCGCTTTCTGTACATTCTCTGCGTTGATGATAAAGCCGTCCGTCTTACTCCGCAAAACTACCGTCTGTACCCTCGCTTTCTGCACATTGTCTGCGTTGATGAGAGATTCGTCTAACTCCGCAAAACTGCCGTCTGTACCCCCGCTTTCTGCACACGGTCTCTTCTCGTCGTCTTGCTCAAGAGGGGAGCCTGCTACCATTTTATACCGGTCCTTAGACATCACTGCACAAGTTTTTCTTTTATCTATTTATTTATTTTTGTTTAAAGAAAGACAAAGATCGACAGCAGAATTATATCAAACAGTACAGCCGCGCTACGCGGTAGTAACGAACAGTCCACTGCACTGAATGCCAGGCGAGAAAACATAATCATTTTTTTTTTTCTTATATCGACACACAGGTAGTGTTCAGACAGACAGTAAATACAATATGAAGAGACGACACAGATCTTCATTACACACGTTTAAACACTGCTGACCTCGGTGGATTTGGAAATGTTGAGCGCAACACATAATTCCATGGGAGAGGTCAAAGGAGATACTCAAATTATATTCCTTGAGCGAACATTTGAAAATCCTGAAAGTCCGCGAAGAATGGCTGCTTCAACATAAACAGCCTCGTCTAACACATACTCACAGACGAAAACACAAATCACTGACTTCAGCACTGTATTGCACCACCACACAAACTCACGTTTGTTGCACGAGCTTAACACTGTTCAACATCCATCCGCCATTACAGACCTTG
>JADBJO010000965.1:360791-365791 GCA_016801955.1 Conus betulinus | reverse complement strand
TACTCTTTCTTTCTCTTTTTTTTTTTTTTTTTTTTTGTTGAGACACCCCACCCCCCCCCCCTCCTTTTTTGTGGTCTTGGTCTTTCTCTGTATTTTTTTCGTACGTTTATTTTTGCTGTTGTTAGGTCCTTTCTTTTCTTGTTCCTTCTTTTCTTTCTTCTGTCTTCTTTCGTTTTTTTTCTGTTGTTTTTCTTTTCTTTGTTCTTTCTTTCTTTCCTTTTTTCTGTCTTTCTGTTTTTCTTTCCTCTGATTTTTTTTCTGTTCTTTCTTAATTTCTTTCTTTTTCAATTTTCATTCATTCATTCATTCTTTTATTTATTTTTCCCATTTTGATTCTATCCTCTTTTTTCTTTCTTCGCTTTTTTTTTTAAAATTCTTTATTTCTTTCAATCACTCTCCTTTACGCGATTTATGTACTCGTTTTTTTTTTTTTTGTCCATTTCTGCTCTTTCTTATTTGTATCTGCCACATTTTTCTGTTTTCATTGTTTTCCTTCTCTTTGTTCTTTCGTGTTTCTTAAAACAAATCTTTTTCCATTCCTTTTTCTCTCCTCCCCTCCCCCATTCTTTCTTTGTTGCTTTTTTAATTTTTCATATTTGTTTCTTTCGTGTTTTTTCTTTCTTACTATATCTTTTCTTTTTCTTTCATATTTTCTTCTTTTGTATTCTTCTTTCCTTATTTTTCATTCTTTCATATTTTCCCCTTCCCTTTCATTCACTTTTTCCTTCCCTTTTCTTCTCTTCTTTCTTTCCTTTTTGTTTCTTCTCCCTCTCTCCTTTCTTTTTTTATTTCCCATGATTTCTTCATTTCCTTTTCTTTTCTGATCTTTCTTTCTTTCCTTAACCATCCTTTTTTTTCGATTCTTTCATTTTCACCTATTTTTGTTAGTTTCTTTCTTTCGTTTCTTGTTTCTTTCTGTCTTCTTCTTATTTTCATGCATAGTCAAGTGGCTAAAGCGTTTGCAAGCACAGCTGACGGTCGTTGAGTTGGAACCCCAGTCGGGGTCGGATGTTTTTTTTCTGAAAATTTCTCTCTGTCCATCCAACAGGGAATGGGTAACTGATTCAGTTCAAGGAAGGCCAAAAGACGGCAGATAGATAGGGATAGGCACCGCTTTTTACCATGCTGTGCTCCAGAGATCTAGACACAGTGAATCTTTGACAGACATCTGCGTCATAAGACGATTGTTTTTCTTTTCTTTTTCTACCTTTTTTTAATATAATCTTTTCTTTTTCTCTCTACCTTCCTTCCTTCCTCCTCCCTTTCTGTTCTTTCTCTCTTGTCTTTTTTCTTTACCTTTCCTTCCTTTTTGTCTTTTTTTTCTTCCTTCTTTTCTATTTTTTTTTCTTTCCTTTAATCTTCTTTCGATCTTCTTTTCTTTGTAGCTAGCTCAGGTTCTGGAGATCTGAAAGAGTTCCCGGGAAGAGCGAAAATTTGTCATTTGGTTTATGCTCAGGTCTCTAGTTTTTCTCACATCATTCCTTTCTTTCTTTCTTTCCTTCTTTCTTTCGTTCTCTTTCTAAAAAAAATACTACTTTAAGAAAACCCTCATTGATTATGGTTTTGACACTGATTGTTAGAACAAACATTCAGTACTTGGGTTAATTTAGATTCGGGAAGAGTGCCCTCACTTCAAAACTAACTATATAATTTTGTCGTGGATTCTTGTGTGCATTCCATTTCAACTTGAAATTGAAAAGAACAAAGAAAGACAAGGAAAAAAAAAAAAAAAAAAAAAACATGGGGGGGGGGGGGGGGGGGGGGGGGGGGGGGGGGGTTACTTTGTCTTCTCCTATGAACTCTTGATCCTGTCCGCATCAGACTACACAGAATATGTACACACTCCTCCGTTATATGCTCTCGACTTTGTGTTTTCTTCACTCTCTCTCTCTCCGTGACTGTGGCCCTTTCCACAGTGTGTAAGCGAGACACATCCTCTACTCTTCTGTGATGCGCTCTTGGCTGCAATCCCGCTCATGGAGGGAGGGCCAGTGTGCCACTTTCTGGCTGTCTGATTATTGTTGTTGGCGAGGGTGTGGAGAGATTTCCAGCGTAAGATCAAGGGGACTTGAGTCAAACACACCACACATATCCGGAGGGTCGGGAGATGTCGGCAGATGTCGGCTGAGTCCGTGATACGCATCAAGGGCTGTACTGTTCGTTTTGGGTTCAGGCGATCTCCGCAGTGGCTGGGCTTGATTGTGAGTCGCTTCGGGCGCTTAGGGGTTCTTGGTTAGACGCTAATTTGGTTGTGAGTTTCTAGTTGTTTACTTTGAGAGGTTGACTGTTTTTTATGTTATTGTTGCGGTCTAAAATGATAAAGATAATCACTGTTGTCTGGATCTGCACATCTGCTTACCATTCTGATTGTTTCTCTGTTTTTGTCCCGTATCTGTCTCTATGTCTCTGTCTGTCTGTCGGTTTGTCTATTTCTCTCTCTATGTGGATGACACTGTAAACAGTAACAAGGAAGAGAGAGAGAGAGAGAGAGAGAGAGAGAGAGAGAGAGAGAGGGAGGGAGAGACAGACAGACAGACAGACAGACAGACACAGACAGACAGATAAACAGACAACTAGCCAGCCAGACAGACAGACAGACATAGAGACTGATACAGAGACAGAGACAGAGTCAGACAGATGGAGAAAGGTCCAGACTGGATAAAGGGAAGGCTATGTAAGAGAATCCTGCAGCTTGTTAAGGAGAACCATATATAAATCCTGCTGCTGGTTTAGGACAAGGTTATGTGTGTCGATCCTGAAACGGGTTGAGGAGAAAAAACATGTCCAGGCCGCATCTTAATATTACAGTTAAGTCAATGTCTGGATCCGGCAGCCGGTTGAGAAGGCATGTCCCAAAGGTGTCCTGAGACGGGCCTTCCTACCTACAGTCACACCTGGCAGGCTTCGTCACTCATGATTTCAGGTGAGTTTCCAGACAGCAGCGTCTTTTGTGGTTTGCTGTCTTTTGCGGGGCGAAGATGACCACGACTTCACCTATCACTGGGTGGTGGTATGTGTGTACAAAGATGGCTGATCAGGCTGATCCTTGGAGTAAGTAATCTGTTGCAGTGTGGACAGGGCAGACTTACAGGCGAGCCAGGCAGAAAAGGTGGTGATTGCTCTGTTTTTTTTTTCTCCGAAACTGACGTTTTTGCTTCTGTGCCTCCACTCGCCTCGTTTCAAAGTCTTCGACTCCAGGTTTGATCACGGTGCGCCTGGCTGACCGATCTTGCGCAGCTTTTTCCCAGGAAGAGGGCCGACGCTCCAGCGCTTCAGTGAGGCCTTCAGTGTGTCTTTGTAGCGCTTCGTTTGACCTCCATGAGGAGCGAGAGCTCTCCATCATCTTGCACTCTTGCCTGCATACCATCATGAAACTGTCTGACCCTTAAGATGAACATTGAGCAGCATCCAAACTTGATCTTCCACAACCCTTCATGGCAGACGGTGTGGAATGGCTTGGTCAGGTCTACAAATGTGGTGTACTGGCTGACAATCTACTCCTGACGTTTCTCTGGTAGCTGCCGTGCAGCGACAATCATGTCCACAGTGCCGCGACCCCTCCTGAATTGGCAGTGGAGGGAGGGCAGTAGCATCTACATTGGAGGTAGCAGATGGCCAACTGGTCAGAAGAGGGGCGAGAAGATAGAAGTGGTCTTGTTGTGGTACATCGCCACAGCTTTTGTTAATGAAGTTGATGGATCGTCTGGATCCTGCAGAAGAAGCGCACTAAGGTGACCTTCTTAGCAGATGCCTGGTTCATATTTTGCATGCCTCCGTCCCCGCCTTTTCGATTGATACTGTTTTGTTTTTTTTTCCCAAACATTAAATTTCCAACATCGCAAGACAAGATTCTAACGGATGCAAAAAAAAAAAAAGTTTACGTTTATCGTTGCTATGCGTTTTTTACGTTTGAAATACCTATAAATAATCAAACAAAAAACATTACGATTCTTCGTTTCAACCTTTGATCAAAAAGGTTAAATTTCCTCTTTAATTACAAAAATATATGACGGTCATCTATTTGTTCAGCAATTCTACATGAATGTTGCATAACATAGTATCTATATCCCCTTCCCCTGGCTGAAATGTGTTGTAACATATTTCAAACACATGTATATATTTTCCTGGTGTTTCCATTCATCCGCGCGCATTCCCAGCAGATACAGCTGTTCAGCTACAGCGTGCTTTGTCCTGCATTTGTGAATGAAGAGAAAACCTCTCGCATTCTTTTCCACTAAAATTAGTTGTTCCATAAAATCTCATCAGCCAGATCGGAGGACTGATGTGTGCGGTCAGTATCCGACGAGAGACGTTGAATCTACAGACCCTGTGGAAAATACCTTCTGTTGGCCAATTTCCTTTGGTATGGCCGAGTCAGGACATGTTTTTTTTTTTTTCTCTGTCATTCTGAAAGCTATTGCGTCATGCAATCCTTCGCACGATCAGGAAGTGTCTTTATACTCTCTCTCTCTCACTCTTTCTCTCCCTCCCTCCCTCCCTCTCTGTCTGTCTGTCTGTAAAGTGTGTGTGTGTGTGTGTGTGTGTGTGTGTGTGTGTGTGTGTGTGTGTGTGTGAGTGAGTAAGAGTGTATGTGTGTGTGTGTGTGTGTGTGTGAGAGAGAGAGTGCCCGCGCGCGCGCGCGCGTGTGAGTGCGCGCGCATGTGTGTGTTTAAGAATGTTAGTGTGTGTGTGCGTGTATGTGTGCGCGCGCGCGCGCGCGCGCGCGCGCGCGCGTGTGTGTGTGTGTGTGTGTGTGTGTGTGTGTGTGTGTGTGTGTGCGGAAGCGCGCATGCGTTTATGTGTGTGTGAGTGTGTGAGTGTGTGTGTGTGTGTGTGTGTGTGTGTGTGTGTGTGTGTGTGTGTGTGTGTGTGTGTGCACACGCGCGCGCGTGTGTGCGCGTCCGTATGTGCATGTGCGTGTGCGTGTGTGTATGCGCGCACGTCTCTGTTTAAAAACGTGTGTGTGTGTGTGTGTGTGTGTGTGTGTGTGTGTGTGTGTG
>JADBJO010000965.1:343291-350791 GCA_016801955.1 Conus betulinus | reverse complement strand
ATGATGGACTTAGACCATTCAGTGGGAAAAAAACACCTAGATCAAATATCTTATTGAAATAAACAACAAGGAAGTCCACAACAGAAACATCTGCATTTTTTAGCATTTCACTAACAATTTTATCAGGTCCTGCACTTTCCCTGCTTTGAGATTGCCAATACTGGTAAGAACCTCTTGCATGGAAATGGCGTCGTTGAACAAAGTTACAGTTGTTTCTTCCTCACTTTCCTCCATGATGTTTATGTCTTCATGATTTAACCTAAGATCCGTTTCATTAAAGAGATTGAAAAAATGCTGGTACCATTGTTCACTAGTTATATTATTGTAAACAGCACACTTTCTATTGACTGATCTGATGGTTTGCCAAAACAACTTAGAATCATGAGTTGATTGTTTCAGTTCCATTAACCTTACTTGATCAAATTCATTTTTCTTTCTTAACAACAGGTGTTTGTATTCTGAGAGAGAGAGAGAGAGAGAGAGAGAGAGAGAGAGAGAGAGAGAGAGAGAGAGAGAGAGAAACACACACACATACACACACGCGCACACACAAACAGACGCACAGACATACACATACACACACGCGCGCGTGTCCTCAAACTGTTTGTCTCTCTATTTTTTATTTCTTACTTAGAGAGTAGAGAGAGAGAGAGAGAGAGAGAGAGAGAGAGAGAGAGAGAGAGAGACAGACAGACAGACAGACAGACAGACAGACAGACAGACAGACAGACTGACTGACAGACAGACAGACAGACACAGGGAAAGAAGAGAGAGAGAAAAGACAGAGACAGAGAGACAGAGACAGAGACAAAGAAAGAGACAGAGAGATGCCCTTTTCCCTGCCTGCAAAATCCAATATCTACGCGACGATTTTCGCAACTGAACAATCTGCAGTTTAGAGGTCTTGCTTTGGTCAGGACCCGACAGTACAAAGTTACACCGAACACGTAAGTGTGATACATGTACACACAATCTAAAACAGCTACGGTTGAAAAAGCCTGAACTACTCCCAAGTTCATCAGAGACAGGCTTCCTTGATGACAAATTAATCACTAACAGGATTCTGGTACGGTCCCTAATCATAAGCGGTCATAGGTGAATTCCTCTCATCGCGTGGTTAGCGGATGCTTTCAATCATCGGGCATTTGTCTGGGAGAATGTGTTAAGACAACAAGACGTCGCGCCGATGGTTTTATCTGGGGGTTGTTTGACGACAACAAGGTTTATTGAATGTGTACAATGTATAAGTGCGTTGTGATGTATTATAAAAGCATCGGATTGTAGTTGTATTGCATTGTGTTGTATTGTATTGCACTGTATTGCATCGAATCACATTTTACTTCTTTGTGTTTAAGTGGCGAGCCGCTGGTCAGCCGACCCCACCAAAATCACCAGGAGCGTGTGTGTGTGTGTGTGTGTGTGTGTGTGTGTGTGTGTGTGTGTGTGTGTTCGCGTGTGTGTGTGTGTGTGTGTGTGTGGGGGGGGGGTGCTCGTGCGCGCGCGCGCGCGTGTGTGTGTGCATGCATGTGTGTATGCGTGAGTGCGCGCGCGTGATGCAAGTCTTCACCATTCACCTCCTCCACCCCCCACCCCTCAACTGATTACCAGCTTCATCGTAAAGATTCTCTTTCGTACTATATATATGCAGCTAGTGAAGGGTTTTCATATTTATGATAGACATTTTCCCATTTACTTCATCTTCAATTCTCTTTTTTTCCCTCTCAATTTCAAATCTTTGCCAAGTTATTACTGTAATGATGGAAGAATTGTTAACCTGCACTTGTTTTCCCCCCCACTACTTAATAGTTCAGCATTATATATATATATATATATATATATATATATATATATATATATATATATATATATATATATATATATATATCATATTGCTAAATGGCGATTCAGTTAAAGACAAACAAACAAAAACGATTCAGCTTGATGTTGACGTTTGACAGTCTAGAGCTGGTTTCATATGGAGCATACTGAGTGTTGCGCTGCACTTCGTGAACTTCAATTGCCATGATCAAGAACACAAGACGGCGGTTTAAAACCAGACAAGGCGAAAAAAAAACCCATGGCAATCAAAGATACTGCCGGTACTGACATACGGGAATACAACAGAAAATAAACTTTATCTTCAAAAGAAACGAATCAAGAACTAGATAACTAATAATTAAATGTACCAGTGGCGTTAAAGTATGAATTAAAGGGGAAAAAAAAGCTACCAATACCAGCAAGTTTAAGAAAAAAAAAATCGTCTGCGTTAAAGTATGAATTAAAGAAAAAAAAAAAGACCCCACTAATACCAGCAATAAAAGTTTAAGAAAGAAAAATCATTTATCTCCTTTCACATCTGTTCATTCACTTTTCTATTGACTTTTCTGTCGTTTAACTGGTTAACGAAATGAACTGAACTTGCCTTTTGATATATGGGGACTTTCTGGTACATTTTGCTTTGCGCTGGTTGCTGAAATTGCGTAACGTTTGGTTTAGCACCCTGTTACGGCTGTTGTGTTCGGAGAAAGCATAAATAGCCTGATGTGACTGCCTGGTTTATTTGATTGCCTCTCTCTTTGTGCCTTTTCAGCTTGTCAGGGCGTTGACGTTTGTTTGCATGTTTCTTTTTCTTTCTTTTTTTTTCACCAGTTTTTTTTTCCTCCTAGCGACGAAATTATGTTTTGTTACTAGTGATATATATATATATATCTTTGAAAACAAAGCAAACAAAAAAACGAAAAAATTAGCCTACATATCTTAACGACCTTTTTTTTCAAAACAAACACAAACAAACAAACGAACAAAGACGCACTGACAAAAAGATATTTAACACATTCGTGTACAATCATGCAGCCAATAGAAAACAAACGGGTAGATAAGATTTGAGACATCTCATTTAAAAAAAGACTTGCAAGTGACAATACTTCACAGTTAAATACAAGACTCCTTAAGGTACTCCTTAAGGTATATCGCGCGTTAAGTGTGTGTGTGTGTGTGCGAGCGCGCGCGCGCGCGCGTGTGTGTGTGCGTGCGTGTGTGTGTGTGTGTGTGTGTGTGCACGCGCGTGTGTGCGTGTGTGTGTGTGACGCATCAGTCTCCCCGGGACAAAACTGCCTGCAACGAAATCGGGTTTCTCGACTCGCGCGCAAAAGAGCTCTCACACCGACGGTGATGGCAACTCCCCCATACAGGCTGCTCTCCCTTTGTACAGACCGCTGCCATAGTACATTATCTGCCATAGCTTTTCTCTCCTCTTCATTCTCTTGTTCTCTTCTTCTTTTTTCTTCTTCTTCTTCTTCTTCTTCTCTCCTCTTCTTCCCTCCTCTTCTTTTCTTTTTCTTCTTCTTTTTTCTTCTTTTTTCTTTTCTTTCTTTTCTTTCTTTCTTTCTTTCTTCTTCTTCTTCTTCTTCTTCTGTTTCTTCTATGCAATTCTGTGCAATGTTTTTTTTCATATATTTAGATACCTTTCCCTTGTTGAGGGCTTGATGAAATAAAAAAAAGCCACTGACTTGTGCTTATTCCTTCCCTCAATAAACAACATTTCGTTTCGTTTCGTTTCTTCTTCTTCTCCTTCTTCTTAGCATCATCATCATCATCATCATCATCTTCTCATCATCTTCTTCTTCTTCTTCTTCTTCTCTTCTTTCTTCTTTTCTTCTTCTTCCCTTCTTCTTCTGCATGTATTTTTCTTTGCCTATGGAAGTTGATCTTTCGGCCAGAATGTACGCCAGGGACCGATAACTCCAGTGTTACCGTAGGGTTTGTTCACGGTCATTAGGTACATGCCGAGCGCGGGACCTCAGTGTATCGATTCACCCGAAACACACACACACACACACACACACACACTCAGACCCCTTCAACGCCTGGGGAAAAGGAGGAGAACAATAAAAACCTGCCCCGACAGCGAGTGCGTCAACCTCTAAACCACCTTTTTTTTGATAGAAAAATCACATTGGCATGCAATCTTCTGTTGAATGTGCTTTCACCATAATCAGTGAGATTGTATGGGAAAAAAAAGAAGAAACACAGATACAGACACAGACGCAGACACACGCAGATAACATATATACACACATACAAACACGTGTACCTATACATAAACGAGTATACTACAGTACATTGTAATGTTATGTAATCGCAAATGTAAAACCAAATATAGCCCATGGCCAACAGGACTATACAATGTCCTTAGTCTAGTGCCATACATTTTAAATGATCGATTGTACAATACTGAATCAGCAGACATTGTCTAAAATGCACAGCTTGTCAAGACATAACATAATTATTCACACACATACACACACACACACACACGCGCGCGCGCGCACACACACACACACACACACACCATGCACACACACACACACACACACACACACACACACACACACACCATGCCGCGCGCGCGCGCGCGCGCGCGCGGCACGCACGCACGCACGCACACACACACACACACACACACACACACACACACACACAGAACATTCTTAGAATATTTTGTTTCCAAGCATCGAGCCTCATTCTATGTAATAAACTGACAATATGCCTTGGTCCAAAAAGAAATCTGCATTATATGAAAGTTGAGGTCAAACGATATTCAGACCGAAGTCTCTAATCAATACAGGATGGATTATTTGGAACAGATTATCTGAGAGTTGGTTTGATCTTTTTTTTTTTTTTTTTTTTTGCAATGAGATCATCCCTAGGCAAGTGGCTAGAGCATTTGAGTGTGGAACTGACGGTCGTGAGTGCGAATCGCTGGCGGGGTCAGATTTTCACGTCTTAAATACCCACTGTTTTTATCCTGCTGTAAGTGGGCACATAATTCAGTTCAGGGACAGATTGAGAGATGGAAGGACTGAACTTGGACCCGTCTTCTGTTGAGCCGTGTCCTAGACTTTAGATGAAAAACGGATTCGACCATTACGCTCTGGAACTGTAACCTTTAACCATCAACATTGTCGCCGTTCGGACTTATCTGGAGGACATTTTTTTTCACTGTTGTGGTCTTCTTTAGTGGGGTTACTGCACACGATTATAGGATAAATTCAGTTGAGCATGAAACGAGTTAAATGTTCACCGAACGAATTCGTTGCCCTTCACGTTGAACTGTATGCGTTTCGGCATCATGAAAAAACTAAAAGTACGAAAACTGCGGTTTAAACTTACTTACTTTGGCTCATAGCTCAAGGGTGAGCATAGGCCATCGACAACACTCCGCCATCGCACTCGGTTCTGGGCTGCTCGCTGAATGCCTGTCCAGTTGGTCCCCTGTCTCTTTATCTCTGCC
Source organism: Conus betulinus (assembly GCA_016801955.1). Classification (NCBI taxonomy): domain Eukaryota; kingdom Metazoa; phylum Mollusca; class Gastropoda; order Neogastropoda; family Conidae; genus Conus; species Conus betulinus. The sequence continues at coordinate 345,498 of JADBJO010000965.1, read as the reverse complement.
TCAGTGTGTCGCCTCCAGCTGTTGCGAGGTCGGCCTCTCTTCCTTTTCCCCTGCGGGATTCCATGTCAGGTTGCGTCCAATCCAGCCCCACTTCCCCCGCAGAATCTGCTTGGCCACTGGTTCCTGTCCTGTTTGCTTCCAAAGATCTTCATTGCTGATCTTCTCTGGCCATCTGATTTTGAAGATGCGCTTCAGACAGGTATTGATGAAGGTCTGAATCTTTTGCTGTCTTGGTCATTCAAGTCTCGCAGCCATAGAGCAGAACCGACTTCAGTTCAAACGTGAAGTCGGTTCTGCGATTCAAAGGGGGTTGTTAAATTGCAAAATGATAACAATGACAACAATGGGACATTAAAAGTTCATATGAAACTTTCCGACACGTCAAAGCGCATTTCATTGTCAGTCGGATACACGGTCATCCGTCTGATCTCACAAAAGCACGAGCTGCGAGTCCCCACAACCCCTTTTTGTTCCCTCCCCCTTCCTCTGTATTCCCCCATCCACCTCTCAACCCACCTCTCCACCTCCATCCTCGTACTCCTCATGCATCTACAATGTAGTGAGTTTTCAGGGGTGGTGTTTTTCCCTAAGTTTAAGCCGGTTACGTAGAGTCAGCTCAGACAACAGAGTTTCTACTCTTGGAATATTTTATTATATGCTTTTTTTGTCTTAATTTTTTCTTTCTTTTTTTTTTTTCGGCTTCTTCTACAGGTAATAGTGTCGAAGATTTTGCTGTCCAAGTTGTGAGGTGCCTTCCGGCGAAAATGCGCGGGCGACTTTGTGCGCACGTCAGTTTCAGGGCCTCAGCGCATATGCAGATGAGGTATGCACGTGGTCGGAAATGAGTTTTCGATCTGTTCCGAACAGTTACATTCCCTGAACTGGAAATAGAACAAGCTGTTGCAAGGACGCCATCGATTTCTGTGCGTGTGAGGGGGAGGGAAAAGAGCCACTGACATACGGTGTATACAGGTGTGTCGATGTCATGTCTGTGCTGATTGGCTCGAAATCAGTATTTCTGTCCAGACTTCTACGGTGACAATCCAGAACATATTGCAAACGCAAATGGAAATCTTTAGATTTTTTTTCTTTCTTTCTTTTTTTTTTTTTTCCCCCAATAAAGTTACAAAAATATTACCAAACTTTACAAATGAAATCCCAAGTATATCGAACCAGACTCAGAACTAAATCAAATGACATTTGTTTGTTTCTTTGGTAATAAACGGGAAGAGAGACAGAGGATGCATGAGAGAACATTTTGATCTGAATTGTTGTTTGTTCTATATTGTAAATGAAAGGGTTCCGTGGGAACAGACCTTTAGAATCTGCTTTTTTTATCTGTGCGCCCTCCCTCCCGCCGTTTCTGCTTTCGTTTACAGTACCCCGTACCCCTGCTGCCATCTCTCCCTCTCTCCCTCTCTCCCCCCCCCCCCTCTCTCTCTCTCTCTCTCTCTCTCTCCCAGAGTTCCATCAAGACTATACAAAGTTTGCTCTGTCTCTCTCTCTCTCTGTCTCTGTCTGTCTGTCTGTGTGTCCTGTGTGTCTGTCTCTCTCTCTCTCTCTCTCTCCTCTCCTCTCTCTCTCTCTCTCTCTCTCAGAGTTCCACCAAGGAGTCATTTTTTTGCGCGTAGACATGTCCTCAGACGCTTCGCAAAGTTTGCTCTCTCTCGTCTCCTCTCTCATCTTTTCTGCGCGTCTCTCCTCAGACGTTCGCAAGTTATGCTCCTCTCTCTCTCTCTCTCTCTCTCTCTCTCTCTCTCTCTCTCTCTCTCTCCTCTCGCTCTCAGAGTCTCACCAAGGAGTCATTTCTTATCGACGTACCCATGTCTCCCTCGCTGCTGTCTCTCTCCTCGTCTCTCTCATCTCTCTCTCTCGCTCGCTCTCCCCTCGCTCTCTCTCTCTCCTCCCTCTCCTCCAGCTCTCCTCCTCTCTCTCAAGAGTCTCGGGGAATCTCCTCTCTCTCTTCTCTCTCTCTCCCCCCCTCTCTCTCCTCTCTCGCCCTCTCCTCTCTCTCTCTCTCTCTCTCTCCTCTCTCTCTCTCTCCTCATCTCTCTCTCTCTCTCTCTCTCTCTCCTCCTCTCTCTCTCTCTCTCTCTCTCTCTCTTACCACTCTCTCTCTCTCTCCCTCTCTCTCCTCAGAGTCCTTTTTTTTGCGCGTAGACCTCTCGTCCTACTAGTCACTCCGTTCTCTCCAGTAAGGTCCTCCT
>JADBJO010000965.1:325791-328291 GCA_016801955.1 Conus betulinus | reverse complement strand
GTATTAGATAGGGAGGGCCACTACCTCACTGTTCCTGGAGGGCTAGCTTTGCAGGTAATATCATTTGAAGTGAGGGGGTCCTTGATTCAAAATAAGAGTCTGGTATATGCCAGCTGATGTATTTTGCGTTTCATCGTCAGAACAGATTTCTCAGTGTGTGTGTTTCGACCGCTGTGCGTGCGTGCGTGCGTGCGTGCGTGTGTGTGTGTGACGAGGAGCGCAACGAGTTAGTATGGTGCCGTCCTTTTCACTTCTTTTTTTTTTTTTTCTGTGTATGTTTTTTGTTTTGTTATGAAAGTTAATATTCCACAGAATTGTTGCTGTGAATTCGTTTCGCGTGCTGTATGTTCACACTGGACACGGGATTTCGTTTATTTTTTGCATCTGAAAGAATGGATCCCTTCAATTTTTTTTCAAGTCTACTGAAGAGTTGGGAAAACCCCTATCAATCGTAGATATGAACCAAAGATCCAGGATTCTCCCAACTTCCAGGAAAAATGCTACCATCCACTCAGCCACGTTTCCACTTGTCCACTGGGCCAACACTTCACCTTTTCAATCTTTTTTTTTGTCTTTTTCATTTTAACGAATTGCACACCTTCTGAACAAATCGACATTAATTTCATTTTATTTCCGGCCGCGCGATCAAGGTCTTGTTTGAATGTGAGCCCGTGCGCGCGCGCCCGGAAATTGACATGCGCGAGCGTCGCAAGCGCCTTTTCCAGGAAGCCAGCGGCAGCAAAAGGATGCCAATGTCTTCCGGTGTGTGCTGTGTTGAGAATATCAATTAAACGGGCTGCTCCGACGACAACAAAGGCTGAACTTGGTCGAGTGCACGTTTTATGTTTTTGCAGCGTCAACTGTTCATGCTGAGTTGCGAAGGAAGAATTCTGACACCGATCATGAATGTGGACAGTTCTCAACAATTGACTGATTCGCACACATCCCCTGTGTTTAAAATATACGCTATGAACCAGTGCATGTGATGTTTGTCGGCTATCAAACATACACACAATAAAATTGAAACTCTGCTGTGTCTGCCTGGCTGGTTCATTTGTTAAAGCATCGTGCCCACATGAATTTAGGAAGTTGTGGGTTCGATCCTGCAGGCACACCAGAGTAAATATTGCCATTCCCACCGCCACCACCCTCAAAATACTCTCATTCTAACAATGTCAGTGTATTATTGAATCCCTGTTCATAGAACGGCTTACCATTAACGTGGATCATACAAGCTGGCGACGTGTCAGCAACAGCAAACCTAAATGGAATAACCTACCAGCAAAACCGGAATGGAATAACCTACCAGCAAACCGGAATGGAATAACCTACCAGCAAACCGGAATGGAATAACCTACCAGCAAACCGGAATGGAATAACCTAGCAGCAAACTTAAATGAAATAACCTAACAGCAAACCTAATCTAAACTGAATAACCTAACAGCAAACCTTAATCTAAACTGAATAACCGAACAGCAAATCTAAATGGAATAACCTAACAGCAAACCTAAACGGAACAGCAACCTAACAGCAAACCTAGATGAATAACCTCACAGCAAACCTAAACCTAGATGGAATAACCTAACAGAAAACCTAAACCTAAATGGAATAACCTAACAGCAAACCTAAACCTAAATGGAATAACCTAACAGCAAACTAAACCTAAATGGAATAACCTAACAGCAAACCTAAATGGAATAACCTAACACAACAAACCTAACAGAATAACCTAACAGCAAACCTAACGGAATAACCTAACAGCAAACCTAACCCTAAACGGAGCAACCTGAAAAGTAACCTGGCAAAGGGCATGCTGCAAGCACATTTTTTCCTTCAAATTTCTAAATCCACAAATTGCGCCTTTTCTGAACTGATCGACATTCCACTTCCGGCCACGTACAAAGGCTTCATTTTCACGTGAGTCTGTGCGCCCGAAAATTGACATGCAGCCATCGTTGCAGGTGCGTTTCCAGGAAAGGAGTGGAGGTGAGCGGACGCCAGTGTCTTCCGGCATGTGCTGTGCTGGGAACATAAATTGTACGGCCTGTTTTTGTCAACGGCACAGACTGGACTTGCTTACCCTGGGCCTTTTGTGCCAGACTGGGCTGAGCTGTCCTCTTCCAGGTCTGAACAGGAAGGCACCAGACCCTGGAAACGTCAGCAGTTTGCTAGAAAAGCTTTCTGATTTCAATAATTGACATCAAATCTTATTAGAGGTGACTGCATCGAATGTTGATGCTCTCTCTCTCTCTCTCTCTCTCTCTCTCTCTCTCTCTCTCTTGTTTATATCTATGTATGCGTGCGCGCGCGCGCGCGCGCGTGTGTTGCAAACAATGCAACTTACGCCTAAGTGAAAAAAAAAAAATTCTAACCCACATCCAAAATGAAAAAATATACATAACTGAAGAAAGCCAGTGAACAACAGCACAGTCTTGTGTGTGTGTGTGTGTGTGTGTGTGTGTGTGTGTGTGTGTGTGGTGTGTGTGTGTGTGTGTGTGTG
>JADBJO010000965.1:310791-313291 GCA_016801955.1 Conus betulinus | reverse complement strand
TCTCTCTCTCTGTCACTCTGTCTCTTCGTTTTAATGGCTTTATATCGATGTATTGTCACTTAATTGATAATTCTAGTCTTGGTTAGTGTATAAACAGTTCAAAAAGGAAAAACAAACGGGGGTGGGGGGGGGGGGGGGGTGGGGAAGAAGATTATGATCTCATCTCTCTCTCTCTCTCTCTCTCTCTCTCTCTCCTCTCTCTCTCTCTCTCTCTCTCTCTCTCTCTCTCTCTCTCTCTCTCTCTCTCTCTCTCTCTCTTTTAAAAGCACTTAAAGCAGTTCTGTTAAAATCGTCTAGTCTTAGTGAAGGGGATTGTACTAAAGCAGGAGCACTTCCGCTAAAAGAAATGCTTACTGTCAACAAATGTTTTACTCATGCTAAAACAAATTGCGTCCGATCTAGCACCACAGACTCTTCAGTCTAAATTCAACATAAACCCTTGGGATTCAAGCAAATTCCAGGTTCCAACACCTAGAATGATCTATTTAAATCAAGCCTATCTTTCTCTGGTAGTGTGGCTTGGAATTCACTTCCACAACATTTCAGATGCACTCAAAATGCAGAATTCTTCAGGGAAAAACTTAATTATACATTTCACAGCAGACCATTACTATCAGGGACAAAATACATATACCTGGGCACACCCTCTGTTTTGCTGCATATCAAACTGATGTGCCGCTTCGTTTCTACTGATTTTTTTTTCAACCAGATAATGATAAATGAGAGATATGGTTAGCATTGGTTTCATTAATAATTTGTAATTATATCATGATGCAGGAATACTATGGTCACCTGATTGTATTGGTGCTTTGTCACTAACTGATTGACGACCTAATACTCTTGATTTCTTGAAGCACAGTAACTACATGGTGATAAATGTGTGTCCTGATTACTGTTGACTATATTGATGTATTGTTGCTCTTTATTCAAATTTCATGGTAATGCTTAGCATTTGATATTTAGATAAAAAGTCGGTCTATCTGTCTGTCTGTCTGCCTGTCTGTCTGTCTCTCGCTTCGTATTTATGGCTGTGTATCGCTGTAATGTCACTTTATTAATAATTCTAGTCTTGGGTAGTGTATAAACAGTTCAAAAGAAAAAAAATGGGGGAGGGGAGGAAGATTATGATGGCATCTCTCTCTCTCTCTCTCACACACACACACCACACACACACACACACACACAACACACACACACACACACACAAACACACAAACACGCACATAATTATACATTCATCATGATGAATAAATGTTATGATTATAGATGCTAGAAACTTATTGTCATATTGTCATTAACTGATAAACTGATTGTAGTACTGTTCGTTCTCGTCTTGCCTTGTAACCACATCATGAAAATGTACAAAAACAAACAAACAAACAAAAAATGTTGATATTACTGATGCATTGTAGTTGTCTAATTATCATCCTTAGCAGCTTGCTGTATTTTACAAAATTGAATCCATGAAAATCTAAAAACTCTCTCCAAAAATGTCTCTCCCGATCTCTCTCTCTCTCTCTTATCTCTCTCTCTCCCTACAAAAGGAATCTCACCTCTCTCTCTCCTCTCCTCTCCTCTCTCTCCATCTCCTCTCCTCTCTCTGCCTCTCTCTCTCTCTCTCTCTCTCTCTCTCTCTCCCCTCTCCTCTCTTCCTCCCCTTCCCCCTACGATCGGAGGATCGCTTATTCTATGTCTGAGTGTGCTGATTTTTGTTTTCTTCTTTGAAATCAATTTCTTTATTCTTGTTTGTTGTTTCAATCGCTTTTTTTTGTCCCCTTTAAAGTCATCTAAGCCTTACAAATGTCAATGGATGAACAACTCATCAACTCCTTAATGCATTTGTGAAGATATATGTGTGTTTGTTACAAGTTTTCTAAGTTTTAGAGTCGCTAGTCATGTTTAGTTAGTCCCTTAGCGGGGCAAGCGCCGGATGAAAAAAAGCATGTTTGCTTATCTGTTACCCTTGGAAATGAAGATTATCATCATCATCATTCCTCTCTCTCTCTGTCTGTCTGTCTGTCTGTCTGTCCGTCTCAACAATGTATTTTGATTTCATCCGTTAGTCCAATCGCCCAAATGGCAACCTATCCCACTGGCTCAACTGACAAAACTACAGACAGCGGAGACATGTTGTTCCATTTCGCAGCGTTCCAAGATAAGAAAGTCTCTACATTTGCAATTCAAACGTTACCATTTTCAGCAATGTCAGGCATTAACCTAGCACCTATATTTCTCTCCCGTGCAGATGTCGCCAAACGGCTGGAAAAAAAAAAAAAACTGTCTACATGTACACGATGTACTGTTGACAGTGCAACCGGACCAGCTTAGCAATCGATGAGTCAATCGACGAATCACTGTCTTCTCTCAGGCACCAATCGCTAGGAACTTGACTGGATTCGGCGAATCACGGAGCGCGATACATAATTTACCGTTCTGAAATCATTCAAACAGATGACTACAACGCTGATGACTCAACGATGTAGTCTGCTGCAGTTTCTTC
>JADBJO010000965.1:258291-260791 GCA_016801955.1 Conus betulinus | reverse complement strand
ACTTTAAAAAAGCGTGCTTGATTGGTTGCACCCAGCTGAAAGACAGATAATGAAAATATATACGCTTTGATTGATGCCAGAGTAAAGAACCCCCATGGGATTTTAAAAGATTAAGGAGGGGATGAATCAAAATTGACCTTTGTTTGCGCCTTATGTGTATGGAGTGGATGCAGTTGTGTGCGGAGGAAAGACGTCAGGTCGTGTGTGCGTGCGTGCGTGCGTGTGTGTGTGTGTGAGTGTGTGTGTGTGTGTGTGTGTGTGTGTGTGTGTGTGTGTGTGTGTGTGTGTGTGTGTGTGTGTGTGTGTGTGTGCTGGATGGTGTGTGGTGGGTAAGGGATGGGGTGGCAGTTGCAATGTCGGATGCACCCTGCAACTCTCTGAACTGGATGCTGCACCACAAGGCTAACGGATGTCAAGCGCGCATCAATTCTGAAAACATAAACTAAGAAAAATGCAGTTAAGATCTGATTTTTGGATAAACGTGTGATAGGACTATACACACAAACCACTATTTCAGAGATGTTTTGCATGTTCAAAAAGGAGGAGTTCACATCTCTTGTCAGTTACCCATGCACCACCGACTCACAGATACTTTTCCACTTCCTGCACACATTTTTGAAAAAGTCTTTGTTTCCCCATGCGAGTGGGATACATGAAAATGGAATAAACTGGAGAGAACCTAAACAAACAAGAAGTGCAGAAAAAGAGTTTTTAAAATGTTATTTTGTGTTATGTAGCACTCTAATGTACTGTAGTTTACGCACCATTACTGCACCGTACTGTGCCAAAAATTTTCTGTTTGAGACAGAATTATTGAGACATCACACACAAATAACAACACTCCCATCCCCACCCCCTCCACTGTCTCACCACCTTTCACCTCTGGAACCGTCACACCTTCTGTCTGTCTTGTTTCACTCATTGCTCTGTCTTTATGATCGGCTGGATGACGTTAGCGCTGATTTTATGTACGCGTATGAAAAGAAGTAGTTGCCTGTATGTTCCCCAAAAGCAGATTACTCATAGTGCCAAACAGCGCTAAGTCGGCTCTTCCCCTTACCTGTCATTTTCACAAATCATGCGAGACCAGAAAATTCAAAGAAGAACTACAGCACATCTTTGAAAGAAAGTGGTTGCACAGGCGTTTATTTGCCTACAGGAAGAGTGGGAGCGTGGGGCAGAAATAGCAAGAGTTGGATGTGATTTGCATATCAGGGCAAGCAACAACTGCGTCTGTAGCTAGGAATATATGGGACATCGATGTTCCATCCCAAAGGTGTTCCGAGAGTATTTCACTGATAAAAGATAAAACCCTAAAATAAACCCGGGGCTGTTTATAAAAAAAAAAGAGATATGCAACTGAAGAGAGGAAATGAAAGCAATACGTGGTGGGAACGGGGCTGATCAGGATGCCTGTGGATGAGAGGCGCTGGTGAAGGTGGACGGTGACTCTTTGGTATCTGCGCAAAGTTCTGAGCACAGGAAGGTACAGAGTAGACAGACATCTCTTCAAGCTGTACATCGTTGAAGCCAGCCAGGATTCATGTGTGGGGATGCTGTTGAGAAGAGTGCTCTTTAAAGAAATAGAAGTGCTCTTGGGAGAGTGTACACAGCCAAAGTTGAACGCAAATGTTTGTGTACAAACACACAGAAAAAAATACACGGTCTACAACAGAGGATGCTATTCTGAAATCATCAAAACCATTTGGCATCATGGTTACGTCATATCTGCCGACACGTTGTTACAGTTTTTTTGGGAAGAACCGCAAAACCCTCCAGCTGGCCCTTCCTTGATGGGACGTGGTTGTGGAGAGTTTCATCTGTATACAGAACGAGTGAAAACGTCAGGCTGAAAATAGCGCGAGTCGACATGCTTTGCATACTAGTGGCAAGCAACGGCTGTGTCTGTACCGGGGACATGGAAGTTCCACCGCAGACATGTAAAGCCAGTAGAGCGCTGACTGTGGACGAAAATAGAAGCTGTTAAAGAACGGGACATGCCTGTAAAACGCAGGTAATGGCAACAATTCGAGGTGCAGGCGGGATTGATCGGACAGAATGGTTGAGAATGAGTGGTGTTGATAAAACTGGACGGGGGTGGACGTGGAGTGTCTTTGATTTTAGGCTTAGTGTCGTGCAGCGGAGATACAAAATTCTTAAGTTAGAGTTTGTTAAGCCAGACTGAAACTGTTTTTGAACATGCTATTTGAAAATGGTGTGAACTGCTTTCCATCTCTGGTCTGTATATATATATATATATATATATATATATATATATATATATATATATATATATATATATATATATATATATATATAAAAAATATAAAATATATGTGTGTGTATGTATATATATATATATATATATATGTGTGTGTGTGTGTGTGTGTGTGTGTGTGTGTGTGTGTGTGTGTGTGTGTGTGCAAGTGTGAGTGTGTGTGTGTGTGTGTGTGTGTGTGTGTGTGTGTGTGTGTGAGTGTGTTGTGTGTGTATAAGTGTG
>JADBJO010000965.1:250791-253291 GCA_016801955.1 Conus betulinus | reverse complement strand
TTTCTTTTTTTGTTTCTTCTTCTTCTTCTTCTTCTTTGTTGTTGTTGTGTTGTTGTTGTTGCTGCTTACGTTTCTGTGATGCAAAGGAGCTCTATCCATTCGCCATCTGTCTGTCTTTTAGAATGTACTACTTTCGACTTCCTTCATGAGTGTTTCTGATGTGATATTCCCAGACTATCCCTTTGAAACGTCCAAACAGGCAAACGTCTATCGTCTGTCACGAGTAGGACTCTAAAACATTGCCTGTAGAGGGAAGAATCGTCTGTCACGAGTAAGACTCTATAAACATTGCCTGTAGAGGGAAGAATCATTCCGTTCTGACGCCAGCACCCGCGCTCACAGATCGGTCTGAGACTAGGAAGAGGAATGAGAGTGCTATACGAGGTGTACAATGTTTTACAAAATGTAATTTTGATCATTTTGCATTTTCATGGGTCATCTATCCTGGTAGAGAGTGAGTAATGATGCTTCGAAGCCCTGTCTTGCCTTCAAAGTGCGTGATTTTATATTCTGCAGCACTCTTTCCTGGCAGGAGCCAAACTGAAAAGGAATGTCAATGTAAATTTGGAAATGTGGTTAGAAAAATCCAGTTGAATGGTTTGTGTCTTTCTTTCTATTCTTCTTTTCTTTCTTTCTTTCTTCTTTTTTTTTTTTTTTTTTTTTTTTTTTTTTTTTTTTTTTTTTTTTTTTTTTTTTTTTTTTTTTTTTTTTTTTTTTTTTTTTTCTGCCAAAATTACGCAAGATGGCGTCATATGTACTGATACAGAAAAAAATACCGCGAGGAAATACGGCAAATACGTCATTAAAAATATTGCTTTCTCTGCTTGTTTTTACGTGCTCAAACTGCAGACACGTGGCTTTCAAGTATATTTTTGAAATGCAACGAAGCCCCGTAGATACCAAAAAGCGCTACATGTCTACACCGTGATCGCCACCATTAGACTCCCTCTATCCCTCCCTCCGCCCCATCAAGGCCACAGCCAAGCAGGAACTACAAAGCCCTAAAGCCCATGCTTGATGTAAAGTATCAAAAGCGAGGTTCCTCCATATGCAGAACACGCCAAAATATGGGCCAGGAGAATAACAATCGTCGACGTGACTTGCATGTAAAGACCAGCTGCTGGGGCTGTGTCTGTACTTGAGAACCACGACCCAGGGGTTCCCTCCAGAGTTGTTCACTCAGTACATCTCTGAAGCTGTTAAGTTGTCTGTTTAGGAGTAAGCAGCTAGTGCAAAAGATCAGAGGAAGAAAAAGGTTTCGAGTCTGACGATGGCAGCCATCAGGTGAAATGCTTACGAGTGCACGGGTGGTGACTAGCAATGGACTGAGGAACCTTTGTTTCGTGACAGGGAGGCTGACGGTTAAAGTGTGTTGGGTAGAGAGGGAAAAAGATCAAGCTTGGCTTGAAACGCATCCGCCGGGATGCCTGTGGGATGTTCGTGTAGAGAACGTTGACATGCGAATAGAAACGTTTTGTCTGTCTCTGTATGGGTGAGTGAGTACTGCCAGTTTGAGGATTTATTTTTGCTTTTGTTTGTCGCTTTTGGTTTTTTTGTTATTACCTGCTGTCAGGCGAAGTTCATTGCAATTGTCACCTTTGACCGATTTGATGTTTCTTATGTTGCCGCTCTTTCAGTACATGCTTTTTTTTTTTTATCTCTTTCTCTTTTCCTATTTGTGTGAAATAAATTAAAAGAGAAGACTTTTTATGGTGTTATCAGGAACATTCTGTGTCTAGTATCGCTGGTGTCGAATGGGCACATGGTTTGAAGACATGGTTGGGGAATAATTGAAGTCTGTATGAATGGAGTAGCGAAGCAAAAACTCGATGGGACAATGTGGAGGAAGTGTATTGCGTTTAAGTTTGTGAATGGACTCATGTTACACCGTTTTGAAATGTTGGCATTTGTGAATCAATAATTTTGGCATACAGACCCTACTTTTTCCAGGCAATCTCTATCTCCAATGAAATATCGTTAAATCTGTACTTCCTCGCGTTTATGCTTCAAAGCAAAGCTGTGCAAGTGTTCAACTATCTTTCAAAGAATCGTTCTGATCTAGAGTGCCACTGACCGCCAGGACTGTTGTCTATGCGTCTACTCCTTGTTAATATCCAGCCAAAGATGGAAGTGTGCCTGAAGCATTGATGAGAATATGGCAAATGAGTGAGTTCTTTTTACTGAATCACATAGGTGACAAAGTGAGTATGTTATCACCCTATTTAGGTTACTGCTGCTGCTGTGTGTGTGTGCGTGTGTGTGTGTGTGTGTGTGTGTGAGCAACTTCTCTGCACTTCAAAGCGTTATAATAATAAAAAAAAATCTTCGCAGAAGAATGAAGACTTTTCCCGATTCCCTGCATGAAGATGTCACCAAAACAGTTTAGGCCATGAATCTGTAATTAACTTTTTCAGTACCGTGTTAAATACATTCAATTGAGATCAGAACTTTCACTTTGATTTCTATCCTGTTGAACTCAGAAATGGAAAAATGTGTCACT
>JADBJO010000965.1:233291-240791 GCA_016801955.1 Conus betulinus | reverse complement strand
GGGGGGGGGGGGGGGGGGGGAAGAGGCAGAGAATGGAAAGGTGTTGTGGAGGTGTTAAGTACATGTACGATGGGAGCAATATTAGAGGCCCTGAGAACATAAAAATGAGGATAACGTCGAACATAATTCGGGAAAGAGAAAGGGAGTGGAGTAATACCAACACAAAGGCCATTCTCATGGAAGGCCGTACAGCATCAAATGTTCGCCATGAGAACATCAGAGAGAATTTTGGATATCTCTTAACAAAATTGTAGAGATCTCTTATCGTTTCGGGGCAACTCAGCATTAAAAAGCAAAACATTCTGACTCTTATGGATTGCAGAAGACAGTCGAATCTCTCGAGATACTAAACGACTTAAGCTGGCGCTGAACGAGGACGGCAGTGACAATCATTTTCCTTTTCTCTTGTCACCAAAGATTGATGCATGGTCTCTTGACTTGAAAAAAAAAAACAAACAAACAAACACAACACCACGTGCACCTGCGGATAACTAGTAATAATTGGAAGAATGAACGAAAGTGATAAAAGATAGAGAAATAGACGCTGCAAGTAGTATGATCAAACAGACGGAACTGAAAAGGAGTACTGTGTTCTACTGTGCTGTGCTTTATGCATTGCAGTGTGCTTCCCTGTTATAGCATACCGTGTTTGCCGGCCTTTGCTGTGGTGCATTGCAGTATGTTGCACTGCAGTGCTCTGCATTTGTTTACGTGAGAAATGTCAGTTAGGTAAAGTAGATAGAATACTATTTCTAAACGACACACACACACACCACACTAAACACACACACACACACACACACACACACACACACACACACACACACACACACACACACACACACATATATATATATATATATATATATTTGACTGTGTGTGTGTTTTGTGTGTATATTGATCTGTTATTCAATATTGATCTGTTATTTTATCACAGGTGTGCTGATGCTTGTGTTTCCTTTGTGTTATATCGCCACTGCAAATTGTCACTTTTCTACACCTTGCAGCGCTGAAGTAAACATCAAAAATGTGTACAGTTTATTTACCTATCGGTCTGTGTAGCGACTGGTCACATTGTCAGACAACAGAATCAGTGGTGGATTGGAATGGATGACACTAATACGTCAGTGGGATGAAATACAGTCTGGATGATACACCATAAATACTAGCATCCATTTTCAAGGAAGGTTAGCATTCCCGAGTCAGTAGATAGCATTTACATTCCATAACCGAATAGTTCCCTTATCCATGTAAATGTCATATTTGCCCTTGTGGTTGACTCTTTTTTACCGCCCCTTGTGTTATACGTAGATGATCTTTTCCACAATGTCATCTCTGCACTAAAACCTGCAACGCCATCGTACTAGAGAAGACCCTTACTTCCTGTCCCTTCTCTCAAAAAAAAATACGCCAGAGGTAGAGAAACCCACAGCCGATGCTCAATGAAATGCACCACGATTAAGAGGGTGGGGAGAGAGAGAGAGAGAGAGAGTGTGTGTGTGTGTGTGTGTGTGTGTGTGTGTGTGTGTGTGTGGCTTATGTGTGTGTGTGTGTGTGTGTGCCCTATAGACCACGCGATGACGTAACCAGGAAGCATAAAGAATCAAGATCTTTTCACACCAAAGGCCAACAACGGTTGCGTCTGTAACTGAGAGACAACAGCAGATATTCTTCTACATCTGTGTTGCTAATGCTGTGGAGGATTGACGCAACGATATAAAGAAAAGTATTGCAAGGAGTAGAAAAGGTTGTGACGAAGAGATTAGACGTTTTGAGGCAGAAGAGGCTTGTACATTATTGATGGCTGTGAAAATATCGGCGGAAAATGCGATCTGTATACAGGAAAGGGGATTAATCATAATGTAGACAAAGCAACGTGCAGAGGAGGGTCAGTGGCAATCGAACACAATACTTTCAGGCTGCATGTATCTGAAAGAGAGCCTTGGAAATGCCTCTTTGCAGGGTCCAGAATTGTCTTGAGGTCCATAACTGTGTCCTTTTAAGTATTCTTCAGCTTTTTGCCTACGCTTGGCCATCTGCATCGCGGAAAATTTTTAGCCGTTTTCGTCGCTGCGTTAGTTTACCTCTCTTCAGCTTCGTTGATCTTGTCATTCGATGGTTTGTTGTCGCTGTTGTCAAGAGTTGGTGTGTGCCATTGTACATTTCACTTCGTATGTTGGACTTCGTCAGTAAAGCCTTGAATTTCAACCTACTTTTCGGTCAAATGGTCAAGTTACATAAACTGGGTGTTTTCAGACTACAGAAACAGAAACTCTACAGAGAGAATAATGGGGAAGAATTAGGTCGCCAGAGGAAAAAAAGAGAAGTTATGTGTTGGTTGGCTCTTTGCTCATGAGTGAGCGAGAGACCAAGGCGCAATTTTTGTCGTTGTTGTTTCCCCCTCCCCCCCCCCCCCCCCCCCCCCCAAAAAAAAAAAGACTTGAATAAACTGTTTCTTTCTCCATATGTAATCCTTTTTATATATAGTTTACAGTTTTTATGAAACTATTTCAACTGATATGAACATGATGACTTCAGGGACATCATTGTTACGACAAATTTAATTGCCAGTTATCTCGCTACTTTTATTCCTCACTCCAGTCCTGCAGCTCATTTTGCTTCCATTTTTACACATCAAGTGAGACCTACAAATCCATACAGCTTTTATTGGAGGTAAAATGGGAGGATCAAGAATCATTAGCGCCAAGAACACATCTAACGATGCCTTGAACCCTGCTTAAGAAGAGATGAAGTGTATGCCAGAGGTTAGCAATGGCTGTCTCCAAAACTGAGAAGAGACATCGATTCTTCATACACAGCTGTTCAATCGACATTATAAAAGCTGTAGTTATGGTATGCACTGTTCAGAAATGAAGCATGAGTAGTGCTTAAGGGAGGGAATATGAGAACGGTGAGATCGGGAACGGGATGAACTATCTGGCGTGCTTACTGTGCTTAGCATGTGACACTTAGAGGAAAACAATTCTCTTCCCACGCAAGAGAGAGGGTTTGCGTAATTTTGAAAAAACAATGGATCAAGCCGGGGATAGAATACTGATCAGCCCAGGTACTTCTGGGTTGCAAACGAGGGAGACACCTCTTTGAAAGACAGAAATGCCAGATGATGTTTTGTAGTTCACCTTTTCTGCCTTTTTGTGCGGAGTCTTGTGTTTCTTTTTTTGTGCCGAAGATGCCCTTCTACTGTCTGACTTTTATGATTTTTTTTGTCCACCCTTGTCTTCCTGGTGACATGCTTGTTTTTGCGGTCGTCAGTGTCATTATGCTTTTATTGCACTTGTCTGTTTCTGCTAAATCCCATGCTTTGCATATGGATAATTGAAATAAGTTGTCTGGAAATATATGATATTCACACTGACAAAGATAGTCGTCGCCTTTAACTTAAATGCCGTTGGCATGCTGTCTGAGAGTTTTTGCTTGAGGATGTGTACACCGACTGAAAGCAGACTTCTTGGAGGAGAAAAATAAGCGTGGAAGAGAGGCAGGGAGTCAGAGGAGGAGAGTGAGTTAATTGCAGTGGGGAACGTGAGGAGGTGGTGAGGACATAAAGAGAAGAAGCAAGTTTCACTAACTCGGTGAAGAGAAGGGAGGGATGGGGCTGGGGGGTAGTGCTTGATGGTGGGGGCACTACAATAATACTTTTGAGAAGAGAGGGACTTGTAAATTTTCCTGCTGACCAAGTTCATGCTTTTCTTAATGCTATGTTGAACTGCGATACCACTTTAGAAAGTTCCAGAGCATGTACTATCCATTTATGTAACTCGGCTTCAAGATACTAGAGGGTCTAACCAACGTTTTAGAATTCTGACCGAATTAGTCACTTGAATTTAAAGCAATACATCTGACGGGAAAATCTCAGCGAGATTGTCGACGACTACATATGTGCTACCCAAAATCTGGTAGTGCGAATTATGCCCTTTCCACCTTGCTATGAAACAATAACACGCACACTTGTTGAGTTAAAAAAAATGTTTATTTATGTACTGGTGATTTTAGGCCAAGGCATATCGTCAGGTTGCAGAAGTAGTGGTAGAGTTTGGTCAGATGAGATGTAATAGGTTAACGGGATTAAATCCTCAGTCTGAATGGCTGCATGAAAACGCCAGATTCTATTTACAAGAAATGTTAGCATTCTATCATCGGTGGGCTGTTTTTACATTCAGAATTGTTGATAGCCTTCCTGTCCATGCAGATGTCTCTACCGCCATTGTGGTTTATATAATGGTGCTGCAGTGGTATCAGAGATGATGTTTTCGATGATGTCATTCATGCAATATATCCTGCAGTGCTATCGTACAGCTCATCCACCCCACCACACGGTCAACCATTCCCCTCATCTTCCCTACATCTGCAAAAATAACAGAAAGTCCTATACAACTGAAACTCCAGCCTCAATAAAACATATGTGTGTGTGTGGGGGGGGGGGGGGGGGGGGGGAACAAATAAAACACACGGAAAGATGACCAGAAAAATGTCAAGAGTCAAGGTTATTTGCATACCAATGGCAAGCAGTAGTGTGTGTCTAACTGAAGGAGGGCGTCACACTACCATCCAAGTCTCTGTAGTTAAGACCGTATACACATTGCAGCTTTAGGGGGGATTTTGAGGACTGAGGCACCAACAAATAAGTGGAAAAAGGCTATGATTAAGAGATAAACACGTTGGGGATAGGCTTGATACAGCTACTGGGTGGTGGACGGCTGTAGAAGTCCGGTTGAGGGTGTCACTGGTATAGAACAGAAAGAGTTCAATGATAATGAGGAAAAGCAAAAAAACTGGAGAGGAAAAAATTTGGCTACAGTACTTGTAAATGACAGATGTTTGGATGTGATAAAAGGTCAGAGCCTGCTCACCCTTTTGTGTTCTTGAAGTACTTTATAAATTTCTGATGGTGCTTGTTCGTCTGCTTTTGAGATATGTAAACATCTTCGCCATTAGATCAGCACTTTCCTGTTATGTTCCTGCTCTTAGTTCGTACGTATCTTGTTGTTGACGTTCAGTTGAAGTCCTTGATTGTATCTTCTTGCTCTACATGTTTAGGAAGTAACGACAAAATAACGTAGTAGTATGGCGCCTTTGTCTAAAGTTTTTGTTTTTGAAATCCGATATGACGGATATAAGTTTGGAACTTTGTAATTTAACGGCCGAGACTGAGTGCTGCTTTCTGTATTTCACAAATGCTTGCTTTACTAGATCGTTTCTTTCCTCTGTCTGTTTGCTGGTTATGTGCTCACCAGCTCATTCGCCATGATAATTCAATGACATTAGTCGTGCAAGAAATCCTTCATTGCCCACAAAGTGAAGGTCTGATGCTTCCTATCCTGCTACGTTTGGTTCCCACACCAATCCTGCCCCTCATTTTTCTTCGGTTTTCACGCATCACGCGAGACCAATTAAACCCTACAGCCGATTTACGATGAAAACCTTCAGATCCTAGACCCATTTGCATAATAAGCGCGATTAACATGGCTGCAGAGAGTGTAGTTCGCACGCCAAAAGTTGGTAATAGCTGTGTCCGTCAAGACTAGAAAGAAAAGATCAAGGTTTCTTACATAGACGTTATATCAATACAGCTCAATATAGCCTACGGTGCGACGAGGGCATGGGCTGCTCAGAAATGAGGTATGGGTAAAGCTTGAGGGAGAGTTGGTGCTTCAGTTTTATTATCAAAAGGCGCTACTCCGTACGGACTAGTCATGTACGCTATACTACATCCGCCAAGTTTCGAGACCACACTGCACAGGATTTGCAGCTGCTGGATAACTGAATTAATGACCAAGATGAAAGGATTTTAGACGACGGTCTTTAGGGAGAAAATGTGAGAAAGGTTGAGATAAAGAATGGAATGGGGTGCCGAAGACGTTTATGGATGCTTTGTATTATGGGATCAGAGGAGAAGGATCGTGTTTCTATGCAGGTGGATAGTATGTGAAATTGGAGAAGAAATGGGGGTAAAGCCAGGGATTCTTAGAATCAGCAAGGATATTTTCGACTAAACATGTGTGTGTGTGTGTGTGTGTGTGTGTGTGTGTGTGTGTGTGTGTGTGTGTGTGTGTGTGTGTGTGTGTGCGTGCGTCCGTGCGTGAGTGCGTGCATGCGAGCGCGCGCGCGTGTGCATGTGCGTGCGTGCGCGCGCGTGTGCGTGCGTGCGTGCGTGCGTACGTGCGTGTGTGTGTGTGTGCGTGTGTGTGTGTGTGTGTGTGTGCGTGTGTGTGTGTGTGTGTGTGTGTGTGTGTGTGTGTGTTTGGGTGGATTCTTAACAAGCACCTGGATATTGTTTGGCAGCTTGCACTTTCTACTTTTCCTCTGGAAGCATTAATTCTGTCTAACCTTTACGGAAAGGTTCTTAGCTGCTGTCTGGCATTCATGACTGTTTTCGTAGCTCTTTATGTTACCCTTTGGCTATTTTATCGCTGTGTTTCGTGCATGCGTTTATGATTATTGTCAGCAATTATTATTCTTTTTGTTGCATGTGATGCTTTGTGCTGGTTCTGATACTTTGTACATAAGTTGTTTAGACTCATTGTTTGGAAAGAAATTGTCACCATGATTATTCTTTTATTGCATACGCTGCTTTGTGTTGGATACTGTGCATATAAGTTGCTGAATTCGTTGTTTGGAAAGAAACAGCATGCTCACTAGTTCAGACAGCAGTGGCACCAAGACAGCAATCACTCGTGAGTTCTGTGTCGCTGTTTTGGAAAGTTTGTGTATCACAACTTGCAGACTGGAAAGGAATTGGTGTTCATGGACGGAAGGAAATGAGCTGGGAGTGGAAAGGAATTGATGTTCATGGACGGAAAGAAATGAACTGGGAGGGAGCAGAACGTGGGACGAGAAGCGAGGCGGCTGGGTGAATCCTATGTACGGGGGAAAAGTTCAAGAGGCTGGGAAGGCATCATGAGAAGACAAAAAAAGTAGAAGAGAATTTGCTAAAGAAAAGGACAGCAGGGCAGATGAGGGAGGGAAGGCGGTAAGGGCGAGAGGAGGTAGGACGGGGAAGGGAAGCGGCGAGGAGGGGAACTTGGCAGAATTATTTCTGAGGAGAGGGGGAAGCTGTGATATTCCCCGCTGATCAAGTTTGTAATCACGAAAAAGAATCCCTAAACACGGTAAGACGAGCTGTCGCACTACCCCTTCACAAAACTCTAGCCGACCTGTTATTCTCTTTGTGTGACTCGGCGTCAAAGGACAAAACGGGACGAACAAGGTTTGTGTGGGAGAATGAGCTAATGGATTCTAAAAGAAAACCACCTGACAGGCAAATCTCGTGAGATTGCAGAAAATTACATAGGCGCCAGACGAGAACTGGCAGCGCGAATGTTGTCCCTTTCCTTGCGAATTATGTCCCTTTCCCTTTGCGATCGAAGAAAAACAGATGCCCTTGCTGACCCGAGAAAAATACCAACCAAACACACCGCATGTACATGTACGAAAAAATATAATGCGACATGCACATGCACAAAACGAAGATGATAACAT
>JADBJO010000965.1:225791-228291 GCA_016801955.1 Conus betulinus | reverse complement strand
ATACCAGGAGTCGGCTTTAGCTCCAGGAAAAGGATAGCGTTGATAATTAAACAAAATGTTTGAAGATGGCGATAAGATGAATACATCACAGTACTGTATATTGGTGAGTCTGAGAAGACTGATGAACACAAAATTGTTTGCATAATTGAAATGGGTTTCAGGTGTGTATGTGCCTTGGAGCCTTGTGTGCCGCTGTTCTATACTCATTAATTTCATTTTACCACTAATTAGTTTCTGTTATCTGTTTCTTTGCTTCTGTTGACGCTTGGTTTCTTGTGTTGTCAGTGGTATTACGTCGTCTACATTTTCAATTAGCACGACGGGAATAGCTTAGTTTGCTCCCTGAAGTGTCATTTGTATAGATGGAAGTTGTCGTTGTTGTTATTGTTGTTGTTGCTCGCCGTTGAAAATACTGCTATATTACCGTTCCTGTCGGTAGTTTAGAGGCGGTGTGATCACCAGAGCTCATGGGTCATTATAACAAAGAAAAATAAAGGATAATAAAGGATAGTCGAATGAAGTGAGGAACTGTTTTTGCTTGTATTTTGTACGGGAAAAGAATAATTGACAGGGGTAGTTAACTAAGACGAGGGGTAGTTAAATGACTTGAATAATGAAAAATGAAAAAGGAAAAAGAGCGATGCGTGATATTAGGAAAAGCATTTCATTCACGCGCACGTCAGAGGTTTTACTAGACTGCTATCGCTTTATACTCATCTCCATGTCCCCTTACTTTCACCGTTGACCCCTGACAGTAACATGGAATACATCAGTGCTGTTTAGTGAATCTGTGATAAAAGTGGCTTCTTATGAGTCACATGGTTCCGCTTTATGCCAGAAATCCGTCTTCATTTTTTCACATTTTAACAGAAGGAATGCGCCCTCGTCTTTCCTTTTGTGAGACTATAATGAACGCGGTCATAATCATGGTATACAGTTAATACTCCCTTCATTAGCTTTTAAGCGGTGATGACAAATTTAGTGCTTTGTGCCTTGAACACGGTGCTATAAACCTCACTCTGCGTATTTAGACGTACTCTTTACACACAAAAGCCAAAAACAATTGAAACCTTATGATACTTTTTTCAGGTTCAATTTTTTTTGCCCCAATTTCTGTAAAATGTCTAGATACACATCAACAAAGATACAGAACAAAACTTGTCGGTCCTGGTTTTTTTTTTTTTTATTTAATTTTTTTTTGTCTATCATAATCCTTGCTTTATTATATTTTTGCTCATGCTTTCGTCATTTTTGATTCCCGAACAGATTATCGCATTCAGTTTCACTCTCGTTTTTGTCCAGTTGCAAATAACAGAAAATGCTGCAGTTTGTCTGAATCTAAATTGAACGTGTCATAGAATCATAAGGATTCAGGTCAATGGGGCGTTACTTTCGAAACCTCTGACTCCATTTTTCTCTTCCAAGCAAGGATATCATGGACGCTGTGTCTGTGGAAATCACCTTCAAACTTAACACAATCTCACTGCAGCAGTTGATGTAGGTTCTGATTTAAGATCTTCATGGAAGGAAAATACTTAAAGAGCCACAAAACATGGGATGAACATTCTGAATTTTCTTTAATGGAGAGTCTGTAAAGTTGGGAGGTAGAGCAATTGTGCCATGAAGTTGCATTACTTCATGACAAGTCTGCACCGAGGCATCTTTTCTAAGCCATATACACATGTCAAAGGATGCAGGCCTCCACAGTGCTGACTACCAACTCCCAATTCAGTGATATTTTTCTCTATTTTCATAATTTCTCTTCTACGGTTGTGACATCATGCTAGTAGATTGAGGTGGCCGTGGGAAAACAAAAAAAAAATCTCATTTTGCTTGTGAATAAGGCAGATAGATCAAAACAAACTTGTTCCTTTCTTTGCTTGACTCATGTTCCCGAGACTGTTAAAAGGTTATCTTTCGATGATACTGTCGGCCATGTCACAAAACTCTCAATGACCAAGAGCAAAAGGTGTGCCACTCACCATCTCACTGCCACCATTTCCGCCTTCTCATTTTCACAAATCACGCAAGACCTAGTGAACTCCAAAACTTTTGCTTATAGCAAGACTCCCTTGCATATGAAAGATGAAAAGGGAAAGTGGGGGGATTTAGCAGGAGTCGATGTGATACGCATACCGAAAGCGAACAATGGCTGTGTCCATATTTGAATGCCAGGACATTGAGGTTCCGTCCAACGTTCTTCCGCCAGCAGGACACTGACTGAAGATATGAAATAGGAGCTGTTTAAAGAACGGGGCACGTGTGGAAAGCGTGGGGAATGAAAACGGTTTAGGGCTGGAATAGAATGGATCAGAAGGGGGAATTGTTGTGGGTGTTATGGTTTTTTTTTTAGGGGGGGTGGATTAGAGAACCGCTTGAATTTTTATATGAGGTGACGAAGGTTTGGAGTTGATGTTTATCAGAATGCTAATGGGGGTGATGGAGGAAGAAGGGATGTGAACGGCGGTGGAGGGAAAGGGGAATGCTGAAACTATGGACG
>JADBJO010000965.1:210791-213291 GCA_016801955.1 Conus betulinus | reverse complement strand
GACTATCTAGTGAAATGATCCCTGTGTGAAATTATGTCCTCTTTCTTAGTATTATTACTATCCAGGGTCACTGATCGATGGTCATTTGGCCTATTAGTGTAGAACGAGTTTATGTGAACAATGTATGACGTTTCTGACCAGTGGTCATTTTGGCCCAAATTCACTGTTTGACAGCTAGTGAGTGTAGAACGAGTTCAGGTGAACAATTTATGACGTTGCTGACCAGTGGTCAGTGTCCTTGACCAGTGGTAATTTTTGCCTAATTTCACTGTTTGACTGCCAGTTACTTCTGTTGTTTCTGTAACAGTAGCGTTGCTATTTTACCCAAAATGCTCGTTACAAAGTTCGCGCTTTACCCTTTCCGTTGATATATAACAATTGCTTGTTAGGTTTACATTAAGAGACACAGACATCGCACGCACGCACATATACTCACGCACACGCACACAAATTACATGCATGCGCACTTCGCTCGCACATACTCGCGCACACAGCACTGCTGTACTGCCCGGACATCCGTGCCGTGCCTCCGTGACGGCACAACTATAAAAAAAATTCCCATGTTCTCTCGTCTACCTTCTAGGGGATGCAGCTGCCATAAATAATTTTGAACAGGGTTCTGGCCACTGGAAGGGTAAGTTTACATGCACCAGCGATGACCTTTGTGACCCCAGAGTAGTCCGAACACAGAGACCTGTCTGGCACTGGAAGGCACGTCTGGAATTTCCTGCTTCACCAATTTATCGGGCAGAAGAAGAATGACATGTGGTTTTAGAACTGGTTCAGCAAAGCAGTTCAGAAAATGAAGGGGGTAAACGTGTACAAGTTTATCGAAAAAGATCTTAGCTTGATTTATTTGTTCTGTGTATTTCATAGTTTTATACGTCTTATCATCTAAAGCCAAAACAGTGAAAAGTGTGTACTGTGTGCAATGATTTAATTTCCTTAAAAAAAAAAAAAAAATTCACTTGCATTACACATATTGAATACCTCAGACTTTCTCTGCATCTGTTCAAAGTAAGAGCGAAGTGTTATGCCCCTTTTCTTCCTCATCTGCTGTTGTCATACTAACCAAACAAACGTACACAAGATTGTGTTCTCCTATGTTTTACTTCTGTTGTTTCTGTAACAGTAGCGTTGCTATTTTACCCAAAATGTATTTAATTCTATGCTCGTTACAAAGTTCGCGCTTTACCCTTTCCGTTGATATATAACAATTGCTTGTTAGGTTTATATTAGGAGACAGACATCGCACGCACGCACATATACTCACGCACACGCACACAAATTACATGTATGCGCACTGCTCGCACAAACTCGCACACACGGGTGCGTCCAATAAGCGCGCGTTTGGCAATTTGACAACATACGCGCATTTACCATAAGCACGAATTATCAGTGTACAATAGGCGTGCATATTTTCGTCCAAGGTTAGTAAAATGAACTGTCTGTTAAGTGCGCATTTCCTTCAGTTAGAAATGTTATTCCAAAAATCTTTCTCCACACCATTCGGCAATACTTACACGGACTGTACTGTTAAACGCTTGTTTACAGTTATTTACAATAAGTAAAAAGTCTGAGCATCGAAATCTTTCTCTCCCACTCCCACAAAAGTAAAAAGTATGCGCATGGAAATCTCTCTCTCTCTCTCTCTCTCTCTCTCTCTCTCTCTCTCTCTCTCTCTCTCTCTCTCTCACACACACACACACACACACACACACACACACACACACACACACACACACACACACACACACACAGTTTACCGCAGAAATTAGCAAACAGTGAAATGAGGCAAAAATGACCACTGGGCAATGACACTGACCACTAGTCAGCAACATCATAAATTGTTCAAATGAACTCATTCTACACTAATTAGCTGTAAAACAGTAAAATTTTGCCAAAATGACCACTGGACAATGACATTGACCACTGGTCAGCAGCGTCATGAATTGTTCACATGAACTCGCTCTACACTAACTAGCAGTGAAACAGTGAAATTGGGTCAAAATTACCACTGGTCAATGACACTGACCACTGGTCAGAAAACGTCATAAATTGTTCACATGACCTCGTTCTACACTAACTAGCTGTCAAAACAGTGAATTTGGGCCAAAATGCCCACTGGTCAATGATATTGACCACTGGTCAGAAACGTTATAAATTGTTCACATAAGCTCTAACAGTAATTAGCTTTCAAACAGTAAAAATTGTGCCAAAATGACCGCTGGTCAATGACATTGACCACTGGTCAACCACAACATGAATTGTTCACATGAACTCGTTCTACACTAACTAGCAGTCAAACAGTGGAAATGGGGCAAAAATGACCACTGGTCAGTGACAATGACCATTGGTCAGCAACGTCATAAATTGTTCACATGAACCCGTACTATACTGATTAGCAGTCAAGCGGTGAAAATAGGCCAAATGACCATCGATCAGTGACCCTGGACAGTAATAATACTAAGAAAGAGGACATAATTTCACACAGGGATCA
>JADBJO010000965.1:195791-200791 GCA_016801955.1 Conus betulinus | reverse complement strand
GATAGATCGACCGATATATAGATTGATAGACAGATAGATAGATGGACAATTAGATAGACAGATAGATGGACAGAAATGCCGAGAGAGAGAAAGAGTGAGATTGTGTGTGTGTGTGTGTGTGTGTGTGTGTGTGTGTGTGTGTGTGTGTGTGTGTGTGTGTGTGAGAGAGAGAGAGAGAGAGAGAGAGAGAGAGAGACAGAGACAGAGACAGAAACTCTTAAAACGTTGTTACGACATTAAAAAAAAACAGAGACAATGTGTAACACTGATGATAACTACAAAGTGTGTACAAAGAGGACAAACGGTAAGAAAGATCACAATACAGTTGTTGCAAAAAAAAAAAAAAAAAGCAATATAAACCAAACAAAACCAAGTCTTTTGGCACAACACAGAGGTCAGAGAACAAGTCTCCACGGAACAAATAATGATTGAGCAAATTTCCCAGCCATCCTGACAAACAGGCATTCTCTTTCATTTGTCGTACAGCATTATCTGTAACATCAACCATACACACGTATTCTGCCTGATCCATCTCGTCCGCTTTTTCCAGACTTTTCCCCCTCGAGTTTTCAATATAACCCTCGTCCCTCATAAAAATGAGAGGTCCTCCGATCCACTTCGTCCCGAACACAACACACACACAGGCATTCCCTCTTCTGATCCATCCCTTTCTCACCATAAACCTGTTCCATTCCCCGCGCTTTCCCCACGTGCCCCGTTCTTCAGCTGATCCTGTTTTATGTCTTCAATCAGCGTTGTACTGACGGAAAAACTTTGGATGGAACCTCGATGTTCCGGCAACCAGTTATATAGACACCGCCGATGCTTGCCTTTGGTATGCAGATCACGTCGACTCTTGCTATCTCCTGCCACTTTTTTCACATGCCCAGTATGCAAATGAGCCTCGCTCCTAACCCTTTCTATCATGAACAGGCTTTGGGGTTTTGCAGAACTTGCATAATTTTTGTTCGTGGAAATGGAAGGATAGGCAGAATTGTCACAGTGAGTTCGCTCTCTGGTATTGAGAAGTTTGTCGAATGACCAACAACACCATTGAAAGCTCTTATGTTGGCCATTTTTGGAATCTAGCTAGCAAACAAAGCAACAAACTCGTTTTTATCTGTTGACTGAATTTGCGACTGGAATATGGGTATTCTCTGTTTACCAAAGTTGCACACCTATCTATTTTGCACGACACCACAACTATAGGAAAAAAAAGAGAGAAAATAAACACAGAAAAGTATCATTCACTTGATTTCCTAGCCAGCATTCCAGTGATCTACTTCCCTAGATAAGAGTTCGTGTCCAAAAAGAATGCCTCAGAAAGTACAGTTTTATCATTCAGCAATACTTTACAGCATCACTGCTCTCTTCCACAACTTCACAGGTTTAATGAAAATACAAAATATTTGTTTCACATTTAGCAGCTCTCCGTATTTTTCTCTCCATAAACATCATGTCCTCACTTAAGTCAACTTCCACGATAACTTTGTGGTAAGAATTAAGGAAATGTGCATGTGAACAGGTAATGGCACCAGAAAATTGAATGACTGTCTCCACCTCAGACCATTTTAGCCTAAATAAAAAAAATGAGAGAGAGAGAGAGAGAGACAGAGAGAGAGACAGAGAGAGAGAGGAGAGAGAGAGGGAGAGAGAGAGGGAGAGAGAGAGAGAGAGAGAGAGAGAGAGCGAGAGAGAGAGAGAGAGAGAGAGAGAGAGACAGAGAGAGAGAGAGAGAGAGAGAGAGAGAGAGAGAGAGAGAGAGAGAGAGAGAGAGAGACGTTCTCATCAGTCAGACATTTGGAAAATGATGTCTGTATGTCTGAATCGGAAACATTCTATGGTACATTCAAATTATAGTTGAAAAAGTTTGGATTTTAGGCTGATAATTAATGGAAAAAATCTGTCTCCTGGACTGTTTATACCTGGACACCTGCAAAATTGAAGTGAGGCTGAATAAGACTGTCATTGGGTAAATCAGAAATGAGAGAAATGTGAGTAAAATTGTGAGCAGTCCAACACAAAAAATGAAACGGGGGAAAAAAAAAACCGCGAAATTGATTCTGCATCTTGTTGATAGAATATCTAACTGCTTCAACAAAAACGCGCACAAATTGAAATTTGTAACTCACGAGGTTCACTTCCATCTTAATATTTGACAGAACTAATAGGTGTTAGGGCTTGGTTACAAACTACTGGATTTGTCATCATCACTTTGTTAAGACGGGTTTCAAATGGTGTGCCATACTCCGCACTGCGTATCTTGTGGATCCAGGCAACCATTCAAAAGCAGGAAAGGAAAAAAAAACAAATTTCCGAACATCCTTGTCATGAAGGTGGGACCAGATTACTTATAAACAGCCAGTCGACTGCAGACTCACAAGTCTCCACCACTGAAGCAATCAACTTAAATGTCAGGGGTTATCACTGAGACTGGGGAAATGCAGAGACGAATAAAAGAGATAGCAGTCTCCTGAAAACCATACAAGTGCGCGGCGAAAGAAGTGGTAGCCCTAAAGTCACCCATCCCTTTTTTTCTGACCCTACTTCAATTCCACGTTCCCATGTCCGGCTTCACCAACCCTGTTGCTGCCGCCATTTTCCCCAAACCATATGTAAGACACGATCACTTCTCACGCCTCTCCGACTTTGTCGTTCGATTTCTTGCTCTTTTTAACTGTGTATGTGCGTGTGTGCATATGTGTGACAACCTTCCACAGTTTGTCTCATTACCGTCATAACTCACCCATAATACTGTTTACATGTGGTCTCCCCCCTTTCTCTTTGTGTGTGTGTGTGTGTGTGTGTGTGTGTGTGTGTGTGTGTGTGTGTGTGTGTGTGTGTGTGTGTGTGTGTGTGAGAGTGTAACACAGGATACCCTGTTTCTCATTGAGCATTGCTATCTTTTCTCAACCAACATCTGCACATTAACGCCAACACATTATTTCACCTGTTACAATAAACATCATCCCACAGCATTGTTTCCTTTTTCAACAGCATATTTGTATGAACCTCCCACACCCACCCACCCACCTCATAGTGGATGGAGATATATGAGCTCTCCTTCTCTCACATCCATCATACAAGCGGTGATCCATTCAATATGTAAGCCATTTCTGTCACGGAAACTAATCAAAATACAGGGCATGAGAATCGTTAATGATATAATAACACTCTCGACACAAGAAGAAAGCATACATTCACAAAATAGAGAAAGCGAAAGATTGAAAAACTGACTGGCTGGAACAAAAAGGGTGCAAACCATGTTTGGCAAAAAGCAGGGAACAAAACGTTTGGGACCTCACGGAGTCTGTGCTAAAACTTGAACAAAATAAGCAGTTATTTTCGTTCTTTATTTAACACTTTCCTTGACCTCACCAGTACTCTGGATGATACATTTCATCGCAATCTGTTTCATTTATACGCACATACACTCATGTTCATACACGCACACATGCGGGCACACACACACACACACACACACACACACACACACACACACACACGCGCGCGCGCGCGCGCGCGCGCGCGCGCGCTCATGCACGCACACACACACACACACACACACACACACACACACACACACACACACACACACACACACACACATACATACATACATACATACATACATACATACATACATACATACATACATTCAGAGCAGCAGCAGCAGCAGAAGAAGAAGAAGAAGAAGAAACAGCAGCGTTGAAGAACGACAGATTTTCGCCCCAGGTGCCTGAAACCTCTGACAAATGTTCTTGGTCAGTGCATCTGTACTCAAGAATGGAGAGAGCGGGATGGAGCGAAGGGGAGGGAGTGTGGGTTGGTGGTGTGGGTGGTGGGGACTATCTGCAGCAGCTAACGGAACGAAAAGGTAATCGCATGTACTCAGCCACCTCGTTTTCAGCAGACACGCGGCTGACTTCTTTCTTTTGATCATGGCTGGCATCTGACGGGCAAGGCACTGTACATGTCCTTCAACAAATACAGGTGAGGAATCTCGTGACGTCATTTTTACGTGCTCATTATGAGATGCATTCATTTCATGTTTTTCAACAAACTTGCTTTTTTTTTTTTTCTTAAAACAGTATTGTTGTAATATTGTAATAGTCCGTGGCATTCAATTGATCAGCTGTATACATGTTCTTAAGAAGAAGAAGAAGAAGGATAGTAACAATAATGATAATAACAGTTAACGTTTCCATTATTATTACTATCATCATAATTATTACTGCTGTTTTTTATTCTTCTTCCCCTTTACTATCATCATAATTATTACTGCTGTTTTTATTCTTCTTCCCCTTTTTATAGTTATTATTGTTATTACGATTGTTGTCGTTATTGTTATTATTACATCGACAACAACAGTTATGATATACATATATATATATATATATATATATATATGACCATCAAGTGACTCAGATTGTTACTGATAAGACCATAAAAAGCCTTACTTTTTATATTATTTCAACACGAATAGCGACAGACATAATGATGAAAATATGTATTCCAGATGTTGCAGGATGACAGGCGTCTAATCAGTTTGAGGCAAAAGCAGCAATGATCTTCTCACGGCATCACGGCATAAGTCGGGGGAAATTTAAAAAGAATCTTCAAATTGGCCGGTACGGGATCCAAAGACAGAAGAAATGTTTCTATTCTTCATGTAACATTATCCTCTCTCTCTCTCTCTCTCTCTCTCTCTCTCTCTCTCTCACACACACACACACACACACACACACACACACACACACACACACACACACACACACACACACACACACACACGCGAGCATTCCAAATGGATGCCCTTTTTCACTGTTTACATCTACACTTTAACCATCATCCTCTCTTCCACAAAACAACGGTTTTCCAATCCATCGTTAGCACCAGCCCGTGCACTTATAAGCATATTTCACCCAATCCGTGTCACCGTCAAGCTCACATCATCATTTTTTTCTTTTTTTTGCTCCTTACACAACTTGCACACTCCT
>JADBJO010000965.1:185791-190791 GCA_016801955.1 Conus betulinus | reverse complement strand
CATTTTATATTTCAACTTACTTTACAAAACAAACAAACAAACAAAGTAAAACAACGTTTGAAGAGATATGATACGACTAATGATGCTAACTAGTTCGCATCTTTTCAAAATAGCGTTTTTAAAATTTCAATCTGCTTCATTTTTTTAAAAAATCTTAGTTAGTTTTTTTTTTTTTTTTTTTTTTTTTTTTTTTTTTTTTTTTTTTTTTTTTTTGGGGGGGGGGGGGGGGGGGGGGGGGGGGGGGGGGGGGGGGGGGGGGGGGGGGTTTCTGCACAACACTTTGCTTAAAATCGAAAAGCCCTGGTCCTTTTTCATCAACACCACACATTTTCAACCATTCGCTCAGATCGATCCTGTCTGTAACCCGAATTGTTTTCATGATCTGGCCCTTTACAGGCATGCCCCGTTCTTTAACAGCCTTTAGTTTTATCTTCAATCAGTTCTGCAGTGAAATAACAAGGGTGGAATGTAACTTCGAAGTCTTAGCGCAATCACAGCCGTTGCTTGCCGCTAGAATGCAGAACGAGTCGACTCGCGCTGTTTTCAGCCTCACGTTTTCACTCGTTCTATATGCAGATGAACCTCCCTACGACTATTTTCCATCCAGAATAAGCTACCTGTTGGGTTTTAGGTCTTCTGAAGAAAACGGTAACAAAATTTCTTTATATATGACGTAACCACGATGTGAAATGGTTCTTATGATTTTGAAATAGCATCCTTTGTTGCTGACCATGTGTTTTATATTCAAATATTTGCGTTCAACCCAGACTGAGGTGCGCGCGCTCCCTAGAGCAGTTCTAGTTCTTCTCAACAGCAGCTTCATACATGAATCCTGACTGGTCAATATCAGTCCCGGCTCCATGATATGTGTGTGTATTCTGCACATTCCTGTGCTCAGAACTTAACACGAATACCAAAACGCACAATCCACAAACCTTTCATCCGCAGGCATCCCATACTCTGATCAATCCCATCTGGACCACAAGTCGTTCTTACTTCCCATGTTTCACATGCATGCCTCATTCCTAAACAGCTCCAGTTTTTATCTTCAATCGGTCGTTTACTGTCGGAACATATATGAGATGGAATTTCGATGTCCCAGATTCCCAGCGACCGGCACAGTTGCTGCTTGCCACTGGCGTGCATATCATGCTGCCTCGTGCTGTCCTACGTTTTTCATTCCTTCGGTATGCAAATGAGCATCTATCCTGCGACTTTCCATCAAGGATAGGATGCCAGTTTCTTTTTAGGTCTTTCTTAGTCTGCTACTCTGGGCACACACAAGCAAGTAGTTCTTTTGATACGTGTAGATCAGAGCAAAGATGACTACATTCTCTCCTTTTCGAAAACTCACCAGCCTATCTGGCATGATTTACGAGGAAAAAAACGCATTCGAGAAGGAAATGAATCCTCCAAATACCATTTTTTTTTCCGTCAGTGCTAAAGAAAGTGTACCCTTTGCACTTGGTATATGCGATATGAAAAGTAAATTGGAAGGAAAATGTCATGGAATCTATAGAAATGCCGATAGTATTTTGACAATTAGTCTACTAAATTACATCATAAAACCGGAAACGTTGGGATGGCATTTTCTGCTTCATGTTTTCACATGCATATTGGCTCATTTACTTAAGAAACAATGTCCTATTTCAAGGGAAAATGGAAGAATAAATAACTGTTATCATGAGATAATAAGAAAAACTGCTGAAAAAAATGTTAACTGCAGGCTGTACTTGGTATCTTGCTTTATCGTCTCATTACAAAAGACTAGCTCAACTCAAAGTCTGGTTAAATGGAGGAGAGAAAAATCACTGTCTATCCTCTGAAAATAAAAACAGAATTGTCTATATTAAGCAGCCTTTTCATCAAAAGAAAAAATCTTTCTTCAAGATAGTAATAATAGATAAATTATAAAGACAACAAGGGTTTATATCTTAATGTGGAGATACAGAGGAAAACCAAAACCAAACCAAACAGAAACATGAGAGAGAAGAAAAAAATGTGTGCTCGCGCGCGCGCACGCGCGCGCGTGTCTGTGTGTGTGTGTGTGTGTGTGTGTGAGAGAGAGAGAGAGAGAGAGAGAGAGAGATTTAAGCAGCCGTTCTGGCCATTAAGCTGCAGGTCAGCACTGACGTCATCCAGCCGCTCAAAGAGACAAAGCAGTGAGTACAACAAGACAGTAAGAAGTTGTGAGGGATCAAGGAGTGAAGTGTGTGTGTGTGTGTGTGGGGGGGGGGGGGGGGGGGGGGGGGGTTGGAAGAGATAGTGACGAGATGTTCTCACTTGTACGGATGTCTTTATAATTCTGTCATAAAAGCGGATATAATTCTGCCATAAAAGCGGATTCATATCACAGTATATGAAGGCAGTACAATTCAGTACAAATGAGTATGTCGCAGTACATTGCAATGCTACATATATCACAGCAAAAAAAAAACAAAAACAAAACAAAAAAAAAAATTTTTTTAGTTTCTTTTTTCATATTGCTTATTTCTTTAGATTCTCCCTTATTTATGCCATTTTAACTAATTCCACTCATATTTGTTTTGTACATATGCTTTATACATGCATGTGGCGTTACGTTTGTTATCTACATGTACATGAGGTGTCCCATTTCTTTTTGACATGTGCACGCTCTGTTTTGGTATATGTGCACGTCGTGTTATATTTCTTCCGTACATATACCTGTGGTGTGCTTGTATGGCACTTTTCTCAGGCCAGAAAGTGCACTTTCGTTCTTTGATCGCAAGAGGAAAGGGACATAATTCGCACAGGAAAGGGACATCATTCGCACCACAAGTTCTCGTCTAGCGCCTGCGCATTCATCTGCACTCTAAAGAGATTTGCTTGTCAGATTGTTTTCTTTTAGAATCCTTCAGCTCATTTTACCAGCCAGACTTTGTTCATCCCGTTTCGTCTTTACACAAACAGAATAACAGATCGGTTAGAGCTTTGCGAAGTGTATTGCAGCAGTTCCTACTGTACTGCCGTGTGTATGGATTTTTTTTTTTTCAATTACGAGCTTGATCAAGGGAGAAAAACCACAGTTCTCCCTCTCCTCAGAAACATTCTTGCAATGTGCCTCCTCCCCCTCCTCCGTTCAGTCTCCTCCCACCCCCATGGTCCCCCTTCCCGCCCGCTTCACCCGCCCTGCAATCATTTTCGTTACCTGATTCTGTCCTACTTTTTCTCTTTTCGTTCTGCCTTCATAGCCCTGTAAACTTCTCCCTTGTACATATGATTCACCCAGCCACGTCGCTTCTCATCCTCATCTCTCTCCCTCTGCTCATTCCTTTTCTTTCACGAGCACCAATTCCGTTCAGTCTGCAAGCTGTCAAACATGACCCTTTCAACACAACGACATAAAACTCGCTGGTGATTGCTATCTTAGTGTCACTGTTGTCTGAATCAGTATGCATGCTACCTCCTTCAAATGATAAATGTAAATAACTCTTACGCAAAAGATCAGATACAAAACAACGCAGCATATGCAAAAAAGCATCATGTCGCTGACAATAATCATAAGCGCATGCACGAACAACGGCTACAAAATAGTGGAGGGGTAACACACAACGGTCATGAAAACAGCCATAGATGTCAGACAGAAACTTAGCACCTTTCGCAATATGCAAGACACAAGAATACTTCAAAAGGACAAGTACAAAATGCGAGCTGCCATAGATAATCCAGGTGCATTGTTAACAATTCCCACAAACAACGCGCACGCACGCTCGCGCGAACGCAGCTCAAGAATACCTTAGCTGATTCAGAGAATCCCTAGCGTCACCCATTTCTGTTCTCATTCCACTTACTTCGAACTTGTACAGAAACGGGATCTTTCTCCCATAATCCCATAATACAAAACATCCATAAACGTCCCATTTCATTTCTGATCTTGACTTTTCTTTTCCACATTTTCTTCCTAAAGCTTCATCTACACCTCATTTCTGAGCAGCCTGCGCCCTCACCACGCCGATGTATTCATTCGAGTTGTATCACTAGAAGGCTTTGTATGAAACATTGAAGCCATTTTCCTGTTACGATGGAAAAGGCCATCGTTGACGTTTGGTATGCAAAGCACCTTCGCTGCTGCTGTTTTAGAAGCCATGTTGAATACGCTCATTATGCAAATGAGTTTTGGTCCTAAAACGGTTTTCAGCGCGCGTCGGCTGTAGCGTTTTGTACATCTTCCATGTGTGTGAAAATGAAGGAAAATGAGGGGTAGGATTGGTGGGGAAAACAAAAGTGGCAATGAAAGATTATTGCATGTCTAATGTCATTGAAAGTGTCGTGATTAATGAGTTGGAGGACCATAGAACCAGCAAAAAAAGAAGAAGAAGGAAAAAAAAAAACGGTTTAGTTGGCAAGAATTTTTGAAACACAGACGTTAGCACTGAAGTCTAAGCTCCTGCAGTACAACGTTCCAACTTATTTCCTTCATTTCTCATTTCCCAAGGGTAAGACACTAAGTATGTCCCGCACAAAGTCACTATTCGACCAGAAAATAACACACGGTTGTTGGTTCCTAGTTTTCAACACACGGAGCAAGAAAGTACAAAGGAAAAAAAAAAGCTCAAAAACAACAACGGACACATCCATTAACAGCAGCAACAAGACATCCGAGCGCTAATCTAGCAGCAGACATCAACTTGTCTCACAAAAATAAATAAAACCCGCAAAGTACTTCAAGGCACACATAAGGCTTGAGCAGGTTCTGAATCACGCAAAAAGGCATTTTTATGACATTTCCTAACCCCTGTAAACTACACGTACCGCGGTTGATCCTTCCACACCTCATTTTCACCTTTCCATATCGTTCACAGGCCTGTTTCATCTTTAACCTCAGAACTCTTCATTTCATTTTTTTCCCACTTTTCTCCAATTCTATGAGGTGCCTTACTCCAAAATAGCCTCTGCATTTCAGCTGCAATCCGTAAGGTCTTAACCGAGTCGACTTACATGGAAATGTGACGCCCTCCTTCAGTCTCCCTCCCTCCTTT
>JADBJO010000965.1:160791-183291 GCA_016801955.1 Conus betulinus | reverse complement strand
CTCTTGCTGCTTCCTGCCCCCTTTTTTTCCACATGTTCTGTATGCAAATGAGCCTCGCTCCAAACCCTTTCTATCACGAAGAGGCTTTGGGGTTTTGTAGGTCTTGCATGATTATTGTGGAGATGGGAGAATAGGCAGAACTGTGACAGTGAGATCGCAGGCAGCGCAAGTATTGCTCTCTGGCAATGAGAGATTTGTTGTGTGACCGATTGCATCATTGAAAGCTGTCATGCTGGCTATTACACAAAGCAAACAAAGCAATAAGATGATTCTTATTTGTAAACTAATTTTGCAAGCAGAATGCGAGCATTCTCTTTGACCTAAGTGCATACAAATCAATCCTGCACAGCTTCACAATCATATGAAAGAAAGAGAGAGAAAAAAACAGAGAAAGTATTCATCAACTGGGATTTTCCAGTCAGGAGGATGCCTCAGAAAGTGCAGTTTTGTCATGCAAGAAGACTTCATAGCATCATTGTTTTCGTCCACAACGCCATTTCTTCACTCCATAAATATTAAGTCCCCCCAAACTTAGTCCACCTCTCTACAATGGTCTTGTGGTAATATATATGAAATTGGGCATGCGCCGGTCATGTCACTAGAAAATCAAACGACTGGCTCTACTTCAGACCATCATAGCCTAAATCAGGAGAGAGAGAGAGAGAGAGGAGAGAGAGAGAGAGAGAGAGAGAGAGAGAGAGAGAGAGAGAGAGAGAGAGAGAGAGAGAGAGAGAGAGAGAGAGACACACATACACACACACACACACAAGCACAAGCACGCACGCGCACACGCACGCACACACACACACACACACACACACACACACACACACACACACACACACACTCACACACACACGCACGCACGCACGCAGGCACGCATAGAGAGAGAGAGAGAGAGAGAGAGAGAGAGAGAGAGAGAGAGAGAGACAGATAGAAAGAGAGAGAGAGAGAGTTCTCATCAATCGGATGTTTAGAAAGTGATGTCTGTATGTCTGAATCAGTAAGATTCTGCGCAACTTTATTATACAGTCGAAAATAAACATTTTAGACATATAATTAGTGTAAAAACATATCTTCAGCTGAACCTGGACAACCACACAAAGAGTGGACAAGGTGAGATTGTCAACTGGCGAGTTAGAAATGAGGGAAATATGAGTAAAAGTATGAGCAGAAAAAAATTTAAAAAAGAAACAAAAATCGCGAGGTTGATTCTGCCCCTGGTTGACAAGATATTTTAAACGTTTCACAAAAAACGGGCAAGACGCAGTTGAAATGTCCAACTCAAGGTTGATCAAACATTTCAATATCTGACAGAAACAGTGAGACTTAAGACTTTACTTCCTGAGTACAAAACACTAAATTTGTGTCCATCGCTTGAAAATTGATGGAAGGGTTTAAGACAACAACGAAAGAGCAGAATAGTGACAAACAGGTTTGACGCAGTGTTGAAGAATGGAAGACTTTGCCCCCAAGGGCCTGAAATCTGTGACAAGTGTTCTTGGTCGGTACGTCTGTACTGTGAGAGAGTCACAGAAAATCCCCGGGTGAGCTAAATGGACTGGATGGGGAGAAGAAGACATGGGTGTGTGGGATGGTGGGTGGTAGCTGGGACTCTCTGCAGCAGGGAATACGATGAAAAGGTAATTAGGTTAATGTTCTCTGTGACCTCGTTTGAGCAGACACGGCGCTTTCTGTTCTTTCTTTGATCATTGATGGAATCTTAAGGCCACGGTAATCTACATTTTTATCATTAAATACGGGTGAGGAATCTCGTGGCGTACATCATATCATGTCTTTTTTTTTTTTTTTTTTGATGCATCCATTTCAGATTTTCCCACAAATTTGCCCGTGTGTCATCTTTTAAAAATCACTTATGTAGGAATATTGTAAATGTCAATGGATTTAATCAATAAAACGTATAACTGTTCTCAATGATAATAATATTAATGATAATAATGTTAACGACAAGAAGGATTCGTTGCATGACTGTTAAAAACTTGTACAACTTTGTCTTGGAGCATCAACTGTTCCAGTAAAGAATGCATATTTGAGTGGAGGTACAGACTGTTTGCAAAAAATAACATGGTCTTATGGTAAGGCAACTGATTCAAAAGTGCTAGCATTTCTAAATGGTGCACCACTAGATCCATTCACAGACATACACGCAACACACTTCCCCTACATTTTCCCATCAAATTATTGTCTGACTACTCCATCCATACAGATTTCCCCAAATGATCACACCTTCAAACCATGTGGCCTACTGACATTCAAAAAAGAAAAACTAGACTCAGAATAGTGCTGACGGCTCTACACAAAGCCTTTTCTTTCATATCATGTCGACATGAATAGTGAGAGAGATAATAGCAAAAAGCATGCATTCTATGAGCAGTAAAATGACAGACGTCTAATTAATTAGCGGCAAAAATAGCGATGATCTTCACAAGGCGGCAGTCAGTAGCGAAAGAACAAAAACAGCAAAAAGATCTTCAGAATGGCCACTACACTGTCATCCATACAAAGAGATAGACGAAATGTTTCTGTCTTGTATGCAACGGTCTCCTCTACATAACCCCCTCACACACACACGCTCGCTCGCACGCACGAACGCACGCACGCACGCACGCACGAACACACACACACACACACACACACACACACACACACACACACACACACACACACACACACACTCAAGCACCCCAGTAGACGTGTTTTACTCGAAGCTTAATCGTTTTTTTTCTCTAAACCTTACTTTTCTATCATCATCCTCTCTTACACACACACACACACACACACACACACACACACACACACACACACACACACACACACACACACAAAGAATTCTTCAATTAATTTTTAAAACCATTATAAAAGCATTTCACCTGATCCCTGCCGCCTGAAACCTTTTCCCTCTTCTGCTCTTTACACTCGGTGCCTACTCCTCCACAAAAAAGTCTTTGGGGCCCCTGAGATGCACTGAGTGAACACCTTGGATGGAACCCTGGTTCCTGGTTCTTATATTTAGACACAGCAGTGGCTTGTCTGTGCATGCAACTCACGTCGATAATTGTCATTTTTCTGACTCATATCTTGGTGTTTCTGCATGCGAGTAAGCCTCACGTCGAAGGCTTAGCGTGCGCTTTGGGGCTTTGTCGTCCGCGCGTGGCTGTGGCACTGATGGGGCAGTAGGAGGGGAGGGGGGATAATGGTGGCAGTCGTGGCAAAGTCACATTGTTTGTTTGTTTGTTTTGTTATCTAAGTGGTTCATAACATACAAAAATGTAACTGAAAGCTACTTGTCTGCAGTTCTGGACACAGAAAACAAACACAGAGAGCATTTTGGTAAGTGTGTTATGTTTTTGCTGCAGTCCCTAGCAGGAACCTTTTCTGTACCGGTATGCAAGATGCCATCTTGCATAATTTTAGAAGGAAAGGAAAGAAAGAAACAAAATGAAGAAAAACACAAACTACGCATCTGGATTTTTAACCACAATAAAAATATCTACTGCCACATCCCTTCAGCTGGGCTTATGCCAGGAAAGGATGCTGCAGAACATAAAGTTACCCACTTTTAAAGTACAACGGCGCTTTGAGGCATCATTTGCTTACTTCCTCGCTATCATAGATGACCCGGAAAATACAGGACACCAGAATAACATGTTATGACCTTTCATACATTCCATACAGCGCTCTAATTCATCTTCCTTGCGAGGTTTCCTACAGTAATGCCACGTCAAGCCTCAGACTCAGCCGTGCCCATGGGTGCTGTTGTAAGAACATATCTACAGTTGTTTTTCAAGGTCAGCTAGTGCACAGCTTATTACTTCTTGGCAAGAGGAAAGGGACATAACTCGCATCGCCTGGTCTCGTCTAGCGCTTCCGAAATTATCTGTAAGCTCGGGAGATTTTGCTTGTCTGGTGGCTGTCTGGTAGAGGCCGTTGGATTTTTTTCTTTTCTTTTTTTCTCTCTCTCTCTCTCTCTCTCTCTCTCTCTCTCTCTCTCTCTCTCTCTCTCTCTCTCTCTCTCTCTCTCTCTCTCTCTCTCTCTCTCTCTGTCTCCCCTCCCAATCCAAAAACACTGTTAACTGGTTTAATCTCTAGATGCCAATTTGCATAAACAGGATAATGAGTCTGTTGGGAGTTGTGCATTGTCACTGCAGTTCACTGTGTGGTTTTCAATGGAAATGGATTGTCAGTTCCGCCAAGGTGGGGAGTGTTTCACCAGCGTCTGTTTGTTTGTCTGTCTGTCTGTCAGCAAGATGACGCAGAAACTACAGCACCGATGTCGTTGAAAATTGGTCGAGCGATCAAATATGGACCAATGACGAACCCAAATAAGTTTGGTACTGGTTTGGATCAAACAAGTGAATATGAAATATTTGTTTCACTTACATTCGCAATGCTTCCATTGGCATTTTCATTGTTGTTGATACTTTCACGATTTTCTTTAGAAATAATGCATTGATACTATCAAAAAAGATAATAAATTTGGGCTTCTACGAATTTTTAAGGTTTGTTACTGACCCAGATTACAACCAGAGTACTACCAGCAAATTAAGGTTCATGCAATGGGATGAGGGGGGATGTCTGTCTAGTCACTAGACATTACCAAATTGAACAAGAAACCTACAACAGGACTGTTGGTCGTCTGCAGAGGTCTGTGTTCTCCCGATTACCCTTCTAGTTGTCTTTGCCTTCAGTGTGTGGATATGGTCACCATTGAATGCCCCCTTCTATTCCCCCTCCCCTCCGAACCTTACTTAATACTTAATAACCATCTCCCGACACCACTCCTACCCCTCCTTTCCTCCCTGTTATCCAGTCTTCTCCTATCCTACCATTCCTTGTACTTTTGTTCCTTTCTATGTTTCTGTCAATACCTGCAGACTCCCAGAACGAACGTTAAACACAATCCGCCACATGAGTGTGCACCCCGCCATTCCTTTCCGGGCCATTTATTTCAATCTACACAGCAGCAGACGCAATAACACCCATAAAACACCGACGACAAAACCATTCATCATCAGCGATAACAGCGGAACGGCACATGGAAAACAAATTAGCTGCGAAAATAGTCATGCACATCAAATAGCTAACTGCCGATCCCCTCGGGGTAAACAAGAAAAAGCAGGAAGCAGAGGGGAAAATTCAAGAAAACGAGTAAAGCCCAATCCGGTTTTCATTAGCCTGTGCCAAGAGGCACACAGTGTGTAGCACTTTCCCCAGTTTCTGCAAAGCATTTTACCTGTTGTTTTATTTCATTTTTCATTGCCGTCAATGCACAAAGAGTTTTTATGGATAGATAGATTGGGGAGGGGGGTAGGAGGCGTGGAGGAGGGTATGGGGCAGGAAAGGTATATATATATATATAACTAGATGGGGCAGCATGGCAAACTGATAAACAGTAAGTGGCAAACATAAAACGAGCTTCAAACCAGCAGCAAACCAGCCAACATGGGGTACTGGTAGCGTCATGGATTGTGGCTTTGGAACGTCGTGTGTTCCAGAGCCATTTATTTCTGCGAATTTTTGGCCCATGACCACTTTCAACCCAGACTCCAGTTTGCCGTGGGCTCAAAAGGAAAGACGGGGGAACCAGACGGATGAGCTCCGTCCATTCAGTGGATGAGTCTCTGAGAGTGTTTTTCTTTCAAATTTCCACTACAGGTGTCTATATATCTCTCGGGCCTGGATAAGTCCGGGACATATGTTGAAAGTAAGCGTATTAAGAGTACAGCCCCGTTGTGTGTAGGCTCTATTTAAAATGGGACCCTCATGAGATCATCTTCATCGTCGTCGTTCAACACAAAAAGACTACAATTAAATTCAATTACCTATATCCTGCTCTTGTGGTATCTTCAGTTTGGGTTTGTCTTTCGCGTATGCCCTTGGTGAGCTTGTATCCAGGTCGTCGGTATCAGACAGTTCATGGAGATTGTTCTTACACAGACATAGTGGCGCCCTCCGGACAAGGGTGCTCACTCACGCTGAATCAGCAACATGGAAATTATCATCGCAGATACAATACTTAATACATTGTGTTCAGCGTATGTTGGGATCTGAACAGGCGTCACGGAACGCCTC
This sequence comes from Conus betulinus, assembly GCA_016801955.1. Lineage (NCBI taxonomy): Eukaryota > Metazoa > Mollusca > Gastropoda > Neogastropoda > Conidae > Conus > Conus betulinus. Next base: position 177,198 of record JADBJO010000965.1, on the reverse strand, counting down.
CAAAGTTATTCTCTAGCAGTGCTGAGTCGCTTCCGGTATGTTGCCTAGTGACAAGTTGATAGTGAATGCTCCCGATAAATTGCTGGTGCTGGGGTTCTGGTTGGACAAGCAGGGTATAGCCGTGGACGGGTAGTAGGAATAAGCAGGCTGGGAATACTGCCATTGAAGTGGATGAAGGTAAGAGAGAAAAAATAGCAGCAAATTTCAGTCGGCAAAAAGGGCCGAAATGGGACACATACAGCATTGAATGTTTCTTGCCACTGCGTGTGAATAAATATCCTCCACCAAGGAAGCTGTTCACCCTTGTCTAATGGTTTGTTTGTAAATCCATCTTAAGCGAACTTCTCAAAATATGAATGTTACCCGTGGTCTAAACAATCAAAAGTCTCGATGGGATCCGTATTTAAAGTATAAATCAAATGACACATTCTGCATCATTCTTTATTATTGTGTTTTTAAACCTGCTTCACCATAAACGCGTGATAACATTTCTGCAGATGTGACGTACCCAGCGTCGCATAGTGGGGCACACCATTTTGAAATAGCAACATTTGTTATAGTCTGATTTATTTCATTCCCGAGTTTGGGTGGGGGGTTTTTCAGTCTGCACAATACTTTGAAATCAAAGAGTACCAACACCACTTATCCACAGTCATACACGCTCTGATCTATCCCATCTGAACCTCGAGTTCTTTTCATTACCCGCGTTTTACAGGCAGAACACGCTTTAGCACAGCCTCTATTTTTATCTCCAGTCAGTACTGTTCTGACGGAACAATTCTGGGATGCAACTTCAATGTTTAAGTTCTCAGGCACAGCTGTTTGCTTGTAGCTGTATGCATACCACGTTGACTCTTGCTGTTTGGTATTTCCACGTTTTAAAACCCGTTCTGTATGCAAACGAACCTCTGTCTAACTACTGTGAGGTTTTGTAGGTTTTGCGTGACTTGTGGAAATGAAAGGACAAGGGGGAAAACAGACCTATTGCTCTGGGGCTTTGAGGGATTCATTGCATGACGGACAGTATCACTGTCAACATCTGTCTATCGTTTGATAGTAGTATAATGGCATCTGTCTATGTCAATGTGTGTGAATTACAGCATGAACAAAATGATATGCTGTCCTTTCCCAGTGTATACCATCCTTTCTTGCATGATCTACGAGTAAAAAATAATCAACACAGAGACAAAAACAAATTCTTCACATGACGTTTTCTAAAAGTATCCAAGAAACACTCGGGCTGGGCGTACGCTATATAACAATCACATGAGGCACAACGAGACGTTGTGAATCATAATGATATGCTGCTGCTGTTACTCCATGATAATTATCACCATTCTGATTTTATCATGAAAGATCAACATTTAGCGATACTTTCTGCATCTTTCTTCTTTCACTTGTGCACTGGGTCATTTACTTCATCCATTCTTTTCATTTTGAGGTCAAAAAGAAGAATTATAGTTGTCATCAATCAAAAAAAAAAAAAAAAAAAGAAGAAAAAAATGTCTCAACAGTACGCTGCACAGAGCACCTGGCTCCACTCTTTCATCAGAAAGACGAACACTAACGCCATTACTTCTGGTCAAGCAGAAGAGAAAAAAATATCATCGCCTGTCGCTCGAATAAACCTGGAATCAAACGTCCTCCAAGTAGCCTTCCTCAACACGAGGCTCCACGTAAGCACTGAATCAAATCCAGCTGATTCAACAGGCAAAGCAATGAGTGAAAAGAGAAGGTGTGATGGCGGGAGGCGTAGACAACAGGGAGGCTGCGGGAATGGCTATTTTCTTCATGCTTGGATAAGTCTCTATGATTCTGTTACGAAAAAGAAAATTAGTCGCTACAGTGCAGTGGAGGGGTACACTATAGTTCAGCAGTGTACTCACAGTATAGTACACTGCAATACAAGATAAGTTTAATAAAGCACGTGTTTTCAATGATATAATGCGACACTGTACAATGTTCTTCTCTACTCTTTTTTTTTTTCAACAACAGTGCTGCTCTGTTCAGATTCTCCTTTGTTTCTGTCAGTTTAGTGCATATCTCGCGCTCATTCGTTTCCTTCCTTGTTTTGTATATGTGCATTTGGAATTTGTTTTGTAGATGCACAGACTCTCTCTCTCTCTCTCTCTCTCTCTCTCTCTCTCTCTCTCTCTCTCTCTCTGTGTGTGTGTGTGTGTGTGTGTGTGTGTGTGTGTGTGTGTGTGTGTGTGTGTGTGTGTGTGTGTGTTTCAGGTCAGCAGGTGCAAGCAACGATCTTTGATCGCGAGAGGAAAGGCACGTAATTCGCGCTGCCAGTTCTCGTCTAGCACCTTTGTAATCATTTGGAATTTTGCTAAGTCTACCTGGCAAGTTGTTTTCTTTTAGAATCCATTAACCTATTCCCTCAGCTAAGATCGTTTGTCAGTTTCGTCTTTTAACTCTGAGGTACAGAAGCAGGATAACAGGTCTGAAAGAATTTCATGAACAGGTATGGGAGCAGTTCGTTCTACTCTTCCTATGAAGTTTCTTGATAATGAACTTTCATTCACGGGGACTGTTACAACTGCCCCACTCCTAGGAAATCTTCCACTAGTATTGTCGCCCATCCACCGCATCCGCTCCTCTCACTCTTCCCCATGTGTCCTCCCACGCCCCCCCCCCCCCCCCCCCCCCCCTCATCACGGTCCCTTCCCTCCCCTGCCTGGCAGTCCTTTTTACCTGACCATGACCAGTATTTCTTTCTTCTCTCTGTATGCAGCCTTCTTCATTTCTCCCTCGTATATATGATACACCCAGTCACCTCCCTTCCCGGCTTACTACTCTCTCAACCAAGTCATTTTTTTTTTTCCTGTTTCGTTCAGTTTACAGGCACTCACATAACAGCACTTTCCACACAATGCCAACTGAAGGAAACTCACGCAAGGGACTGCTGTCCTAGTGTGACTGTGTCACAAATTCTTTTGTTTGAATATCTACATGAATGAGTGTGAAAATGCCATCTGAACAGACAGACACAATTCGAAAGAATTAAGAAAATAATGTTCCATGCATACAGGCAGACTGGCGGATATCACACTGAACAGTAAGGACAACAACCAAACATAACTGACCTATACTTTAAGCATTTCAGCGTGTAAGCAATCACAACATGCGCTGCACATCTGTACCTGTTTCAAATCAACTTACAAGCACAAACACTCTGAATGCTGTTGAACTGCCTGGCAGTTTTTCTTCAGTAGAAATGTGTAACATAATAGAAAAAATGAAACGATACGACGTTTTTTCTCTTCTGGGACAAGGTATTTTTCATTATTGAATACTCCATGTGCAAGTAGATCAACTGTTACCTTGTCGTACAGACTTTTGTTAAATGCTTTAACGGCAAAGTACTGTAAAGACTTTAAGTGTGTCTGCTCTGAAGAACGGACAATTGTGCATATACTGGTAAAATGTGCTTCAATGAAAGTTCTCCCACCGGAAGTCATAGAATGTATTTTGTCTGTTTCTCATGTTGTTATTTTGAGATCAGTTTAATCTTTTCAACCTTTCAATATTTAGATTAGCTAGTTATTGTTATGCAGTCCTATTGCACGTTCCTTGTAACTCTCTGTCTCTGTCTCTCTCTCTCTCTCCTCTGTCTGTCTGTCTGTCTGTCTGTCTCTCTCTCTCTCTCTCTCTCTCTCTCTCTCTCTCTCTCTCTCTCTCTCTTCTCTTCTTTTTTTTTTTTTTTTTCCGTTTTTCAAACATTGTTGATGATGTTAAAAATTTAACAAAGTACTGCTGTTTTGATGATGATAGAGTGTAACATCATCGACACGATGAAAAGACTTGAAATGAAATAAGGAACTAACCATCACAGGCACAAGGAAAAGCCCAGTATAGTTATTCACAACCGTCCCGTCAAGGAGACCGCAGCTGAACCCACATTGGTCCAATGGTAGTAGTCCCAGCACCAGCGATTCACTTCTAACAATGAAGGTCAGGTTGTAATGAGACACCCCATAAAAGGAGACACTGAACTGCTGCAAAGTCGACAATGGCTAAAAGTTTAAAATGCATAGGACATGAACATCGTTTGATTTGTTTATTGTATCACAAAGTTTTAACTTAAACTATCACTCTCTCAGCTTGGCCTTTTCCTGCTCCCCCTCCCCCTCCCCCCATCTCTCTCTCTCTCTCTCTCTCTCTCTCTCTCTCTCTCTCTCTCTCTCTCTCTCACACACACACACACACACACACACACACACACACACACACACACACACACACACACACACACTTTCTAACGAAAAACAACAGTAGTATTAAGAAAAAACGTTTATGGACTTAAGCAAATACCCCTCCCCCCTGCACACACACACACACACACACACACACACACACACACACACACACACACACACACACACACACACACACACACACTTTCTCAAGAAAAAAGCAGGGCATCTCTGAGTCGGAAGTACAATTTGAACGCTGCCTGCAGCCTCATAAACTCGGTCTGGAACTCACAGCTTGTAGTGCCTGAACAAGCCAGCACATATTCCACCAAGGCCATTAAAATGTAAATTCACATTTTCGTTCTATCTGCACCGTTCTTTGAAAGGTAAGGAATAGTCATAATTTTACGCATTCACACTGCGTATAAACGCTGAGTACAAGCAAGAACAAATTATCGTATGATCTTTCGAATACACGTGAATATTATATCTTTAGTCGTAGTAGTAGTGGTGTGGCGGTGGTGGCGGTAGTAGTAGTAGTAGTAGTAGTAGTAGTAGTAGTAGTAGTAGTAGTAGTAGTAGTTCTACTAAATATCTTTAAAATCTGACAGCAATGATGAAACATGACAACGACAGCAACAGCAACAGTCATAATAACGGTAAGGATGAAAATGATTGCGTTGACGAAGACGATTATGATGTTGATTGTGTGCGCACGTGCGTGAGTGTTTGATTCTTGGAGTTCAATCGACGAGACACAAAGAGAGGTGAGAGGTTTGGGATGAGTGCGAAGGCCGGACATTTTACCTCAGGTTAGGATAGCTCCTGCATTTCTAGACTGGGAATGACATCGTCGGTAGAAATCCCTGTAAGCAAGTGATATGACTGGCCGGGAGGAGGGAGGTGGGGGGGGGGGGGGGGGTTCGTTTGACCTATTATCAGTTTGATATCAATCCACACCTCAAATTCATGCCGTGCCTCAGAACGCGGACATGGATTATACAGTGATTTTGTGCATCATCCAAATTTTGGCGTGTGGCCTGCAGGGCACAATGCCAAGAAGGATGGAGAAGGCACAGAGAGAAGAGATGGGAGGACAACATCAGGGAATGTACAGGCCTCTCCTCTGTCAGCTTGCGGGGTCTGCAGAGAACAACAACAGATGGTGAGACATTGTCAGGAAGCCATCAATGGGGCTTCAACAAGCCCTACGAGATAAATGCCAATTTGGGACCATGTCGTTTTGTCTCCATCCCAATCTGTCTCTGTCCCCTTCCCTCGTCAGCATTCTTCTCTCCCACCAGTGTTGTGTAATGCCGTGTGGTGGTGAAAAGGGGAGTGGAGACTATTCACTCAATGTATTCCATTTACCACCGACTGTAATGCAGAGATTGACATCGCTGTGTTGTGCGGTGGTAAGTTGTGGGTTTGAATCTCATCAAGATGTTTTTTTCAAGATTTCAAATCGGAAGACTGAAAACAGTCGAGAGTCGAGAGTAATTCAACCGATGGATATCTTAACTAGTTGCTGAAATTTTCCTGATGGCACAGCAATTGTCTGCATCTCTGAGGCCTAAGATGACACAGGAATATGTCACAAGAAGCCAGAGTATATCCCTATCATGTAGGCTCACACCAGACCGGACTCCACGGCATCATCTTCATCCTCATCGGTCGTCATAGAAAACAAACTTCAATTTCTGTGGCTCTTCATGTCCTGCTGCCGTGGTGAACTGTGTTTCAATTTCCTTTCGATGTCCAAGCCCATGGTGTGTGTTCATGTTAATGCATTCAGAATCGGCAAGTTCATGGGGAACTGTTGATGCATGGAAAAGGGACACCCACCGTAGGTGGAACACTCACTTACAATGTCTCCAAGAACAAAGCCACAACAAACTAGCAAACAAAGAAACGAACAAAAAAACAAGGAAATAAAACAAACACCTTCAATTCAGTGTTCTGTTTGCACAAAAAGGGAAAAAGGCCGAGGTTAAAATACAGGTGGGAAGCCATTAACTAGTGATCATTCACACTCTTTGCTTTTCTTTTTTCACTATTTCTTCCTGTGTATTTTTCTCGATTTGGCTTCTGCACGCAACGTAACTGAAAAAACAAACCAACAGAATAATCCAGCGGAAAAGGAAACGTGAACGAAGCATAACTAGATGCTAAACAAAGCAGCGTTAACGGGAGGAAGATGGCAAAGATGATTACCTGTGACACAGACAAATCGGTCGGCAGATTTTCTGACAAAAAGATTTAAACACGAGCACTGAGGGCAAGCAAATGGGAACAGGATAAAAGGTGTGTGTGTGTGTGTGTGTGTGTGTGTGTGTGTGTGTGTGTGTGTGTGTGTGTACGCGCGCGCGCGCGCGCGCGTGTATGTGTGTGTGTGTGTGTGTGTGTGTGTGTGTGTGTGTGTGTGTGTGTGTGTGTGTGAAGAGAACAAAAAAAAACACACGGTGGTTTTTAACTTGATAAGACAGATAGGGTATGCTTCATCATTTAATAGCTTTGTTGTTCATATCTCAAAAGTCCCACCTCCCTCCCCCCCCTCTACCCTCTCTCTCTCTTTCTCTCTCTTTCTCTCGCTCTCCGTTTTTCTACACTCTTACCTCTCTATCTTTGTCTTCCTTTCTATATTTTTTTCTCTTCTCTCTCAATCTCCTTATGTCTTTCCTTCTTTTTCTCCCTCCTTTTTGTCTTCAGCCCCCCCCCCCCCCCCTCTCTCTCTCTCTCTCTCTCTCTCTCTCTCTCCCATCTCTCTGTCGCTCTTCCCATCCGTTGTCGCTCTACTCCGTTTCCGGATACTCCCCTACTCCCCCCCCCCTCTCTCTCTCTCTCTCTCTCTCTCTCTCTCTCTTTCTGTCCCTCTCTCCCTCTCTCTCTTTCTAAACCCTCCTTTCTTTCTCTTCTGCCCTCTCTCTCACTGTCTGTCCTTCTTCAACCCCCATCTTCATCTCCTCATCCCTCTCTCTTTCTGTTACATCTTTTTAATTCTTTCATTTCTCCATCACACACTCTCTCTCTCCCTCCCTCCCTCCCTCTCTCTCTCCCTCCCTCCCTCTGTTTCTCTCTATGTGTCTCTCTCTGTATCTCTCTCTCGCTTGCTGTGTGTGTGTGTGTGTGTGTGTGTGTGTGTGTGTGTGTGTGTGTGTGTGTGTGTGTGTGTGTGACTGCATGGGTTGTGTCAGATTAAGAAAGATCCTCTTTGTTCAAACGCTCAGCTTGTCTGGTCGCATTCCTTTAAATTCGTTTTATCACCACCATTGTTTCACGTTTCCGGTGCTGTAAAAACTGAATGTAAAAAACAAAAAATGGATGACTCGGCTGATTGCATTTACGTAGGAAACAGAGTCTGCTGCTGCCTGTCTACAATCGCACCTACACGACGCTTCCTTGTCTCTACTCCCTCCAATTTCCAACACCACCCCACTACCCCACAGCCATCCCTTTCATCTTACACCCCCCCCCCCCCCCCCCCAACCTCTATCCATTCCTTACCCTCCCTCCTTCCTACGTCCACACATGTATCGACGTATTTCGTTGTCTTAGTTCCCTCTGTCTCTCGATCTACAGAAATTCTGTTCATCCATAATCCCTCGTCCCCCGGCTCATATCGCCTGCTAACAACAGACTGAGCGTGCAACATTCTTTACCACGTTGTAACAATTTTGCTGGCGATGGTTACGATAGTAAATGCACAGATTTTCACGTAACGATGATGATGTTATAAAAAAAGATAACTTTTATTAGCAGTAGTAAGCTCGGTGCACGCAACAAACGTTAGCGTGATGATGAAGTTTTTCATCACCTGTGACCTCATTAAGTCTGCATGTGACCTCATGAAGTCAGTAATCCAACAAAACAAAACAGGTCTATGAATCTGAAGACCATTTCGAGAGAAACACGACCCATAAGTCTAGTTTAGTCATCCACCACAAACTGAATGGCACAGTACCTGTTCTCACGGGTGGTATAAAATGGCTTGCTGGTCAAGACTGCTGTATACAGTCCACGATGCCGGATGCAGTAACAACCACATGACGACCTGCTCACCATTGTCCGGAGGTGGAAGGGGAAATGGTAGGGGGCACATTTCAAGAACCACCGGCATGATTTTTTTTTTTTTTTTTTTTTTTTTTTTTTTTTTTTTTTTTTTTTTTTTTTTTTTTTTTTTTTTTTTTGTTTTTTTTTTTTTTTTTTTTTTTTTTTTTTTTTTTTTTTTTTTTTTTTTTTTTTAAAAACCTATATCCTGCAGGCTGCACGCACGCCTGCGTAAAGATTAGAATGTACAAAAACAGACACGATGAGATAGTTTCAAGAATTTTGATCGTGTCTGAAAGTTGATTCTTCATCTTTTCTTTCATTTGACATCAAGTACATCCCAGGAGGTTCCAACAAACAGGTCAACGTTAAAGAATCGGATTATTTGGGGGGGGGGGGGGGAGGAATCACCTTGCACAAAGACAGGTTTTTTGGTGCGTGCGAAGGCCAGGAATTGTACATCAGGTAAGAATAGCTCATGTATTTCTGGACAGAATGAAATCGTCGGTAGAAATCCCTGTAAAACAAGTGAAATGACTGATCGGGAGGGGGCGGGGGGAGGGGTTCATTCGATCTAGCATAAGTTTAATATCAATCCGTGGCTAAAATTTATGCTGCAGAACGCCGACATGGATTTTGATCAAAACCTAACTGTGGCGTGTTGGCTGCAGGGCACAGTGCCAGGACGACGGAGAAGACACGGCCAGACAGAAGGAAGACGTGGGAGGACAACGTCAGGGAATGTACGGGCCTCTCCTCTGTCAGCTTTTGTTGGGCTGCGGCGAACAGCAACAGATGGCGAGACATTGTGAGGAAGTCATCAATGGGGCTTCAACAAGCCCTACGAGATAAATGCCGATCTGATACTGACAGTCGCTTCATCTCCACACCACTAATTCCCAATCCCCTCCCCTCGCCACATTCTCCGCTCCCACCAGTTTTGTGTACCGTCTTATGGGGGTGAAAAAAGGAGTTTGGGACCACACAGTGGAGACTATCCACTCAGCGGATTCCCTTACCACCCACTCTCATGCAACGATTAACATCGCTGTGTTGCGCAATGGTAAGTTGTGGGTTCGAATCTTATCACGGGCATCTATTTGCAGATTTTTTAACTAGCTCGGTCCTATCCACATTTCAATGGGCCAAGAATTCAAGTAGGAAGACTGAAACCAAACAGTCGAAAGTGTCATCAATTCAATAGATGAATATCTGAGCGTGTTACTTAAACTTCCTGACCTACACTGCAGATGTCTGTCTCTCTGGGGCCTGGTTGATACAGGAATATATCACAGAAAGAAGCGCAGAGTATACCCTCAGCATGTAGGCTCATTCCAGACTGGACTCCATTGCATCATCTTCATCCTCACTGATCATCATAGAAAATAAATTTCAATTTCTGTGGCTCTTCATGCCCTGCTGCCGTAGTGAACTGTGTTTCAATTTTCTCTCGACGTCCAAGTCCATTGGCGAGTTCATGTTAATGTATAAGGAATCGGCCAGTTCACGGGAGGGCTGTCAATAGACGGCAAGGTAACACCCTCTGGAGGAGAAACGCTCACTTCCGCAGTCTCCAAGAACAAAACCACAGAAAGAAAGAAAACGAACAAAAAAAAAATAAAGGAACAACAACAACAAAAAACTAATTCAGTGTTCAGTTTGCACACAGAGGGGAAATGTCTGGGGTTAAGATACACGTGGGAAGCTATGAACTAGTGATCATTCACACTCTTTGTTTGTTTTTCTTTTTTCATTTTTTCTTGTGTAGTTTTCTCTGACTTCTGCACGCAACATAGCTAAAAAAAAAAAGCCAGAATAATCCAGCGGCAAAGGAAAACGCGAAGGAAGCATAACTAAATGCTAAACAAAGCAGCGTTAACGGGGGAAAGATGGCAAAGATGATTACCTGTGACACAGACAAATGGGTCGGCAGATTTTCTGACAGGAAGATTTAAACACGAGCACTGAGGGCAAGCGAATGAGAACGGGATAAAAGTGTGTGTGTGTGTGTGTGTGTGTGTGTGTGTGTGTGTGTGTGTGTGCGTGCGTGCGTGCGTGCGTGCGAGCGTGCTTGCGTGCTTGCGTGCGTGTATGCGTGTATGCGTGTGTGTGTGTGTGTGTGTGTGTGTGAAGAGATAAAAGAAACATACAATTTTTAACTTGATAAGATACATGCGGTATACTTAATCATTTAACAACTTTGTTGTCCATATCTCAAAAAGCGCCCTCTCTCTCTCTCTCTCTATGTGATTAAAAAAGAGATTAAAAAAACACCAACAAGCTTGTTTCCAGCTCTCTGCTCTCTCTTCAGGTGTTCATTTTGGGCACGCTACCGGTGTTATATATATTGTGTGTGTGTAAGCGTGAGTTCTGCATGTGTTTCACGCGGCCTGTATCTTTTTACAATTTTGATTTTTTTTTGGGGGTGCGTTCAGGGAGGGTGTGTTAAGGAATGGTGTGTTGACAAGAATTTCCATTTGTGCCTGCAATTGTTTATGATCTCAACTTTTGAATTCAGAGTTGCTAGATGAGGTTTGCATAATATCAGCCACTTTTCTGTAGAACATAGGTTGCATTTTTTAGAGATATTGTTGTATGGTGCTGCTCTTTTTATAATTTTCCATGATATATTATAGTCTATTTTTTTTTTCTTTAAGTTTCCAAATGTGTTTGCTTAGTTCTGTTTGGTTTTTATATTTTTCATTTTTGAAGGACTGTTTATGGTTTGCATATCTAGTTTTGAAATGGTTTGCAGTAATCCCTATGTATGTTTCTTTGTCACTATCAGTTGTTACTGTGGCTTGGTATACAATATTATTGTAAAGGCATTTATTATTCAGGGGGCATTGATCTTTTTTTGCAGTTACAAGATGTCCTTTTGTTACCCTTTTTGGCTGTGTTGCCTTTAGTTTTGTTAGATGAGTCAATTATGTTTTTGAGGTTGGGCATACATGAATATGATAGCTTGACGGTGTTTTTATTGAATATTTTAGATAGTACATGTTCTTTTGGAAATGATGTTATAAGAATTTTAAAGAATTCTTTTCCTACATTAGTCTTTATTCTTCCATCATATGGGGGATTATACCATATGATCTTCCTTTTCCTGTTTTTCTTATTACTGTTCATGTTATTATCTGGGTTGTATTGTAGTTTGTAGTTGTAGCCACTTTTTTTTTCAGTGCCTCTTGGTATTCAACTGCTGCACTGTTGAATACTTTCTCGTTGCATGACAGGTTAGATAGTCTTTTGTTTATGCCATGGGTATGGTTTTTAGGATAGAAGGTGGATGGTTACTTTTTTGATGTCTACGTAGATGGGTGTATCATTAGGTTTTTTTATATGGTTTGTATACATGATCATTAAGGTCTAATGTTATGTCTAGGTAGTTTACTACCTTCTTGTTGGCTTCTACTGTGATTTTTAAGTTGTGGCTTTGGAAGATTTTGCAAAGTTCTTTTTTCTTATTTTCAATGGTTTTTGGTTTATTGTTTAGCGCGGCGAGGCCATCGTCTCTGTACAAGCCAACCTGTTTACCAAGTGTTTTCTGTATATTGGATAAAATAAATAGTCCAACTAGTTCACATGTTTCGGCACCATCATATGAACCATTGTGACATCAAATGTGGAATTATTGCTGTTTTTTTTTTTGTCCAAGTATCATTACTGCTGTGGAGTAGAGTTTTTTTTTTTTTTTAGTGTGGAAGATGATTTCCATCTCAGCCTCTGTTATGTTTGTATATTTTTTAGCAAATTTTAGAGCTTTGGTAAGCAATTCCTCATCTATGGATGGATAAAAATCCACTATGTCAAAAGTGATGAACACTGTGTTTTTCAGTTTTTCTTGTCACACACACCATTCCTTAACACACCCTCCCTGAACGCACCCCCCAAAAAATCAAAATTGTAAAAAGATACAGGCCGCGTGAAACACATGCAGAACTCACGCTTACACACACACACATATATATAACACCGGTAGCGTGCCCAAAATGAACACCCTGAAGAGAGCAGAGAGCTGGAAACAAGCTTGTTGGTGTTTTTTTAATCTTTTTTAATCACATTTTTAAACTTATGTCGCTCCCTTCCCGGTTGAGCGTTTTTTGGAGTTCTCGCTGGCTCTGCTCGGTTTCTTATCCTTGGAATTTATTATTAGTCTATATATATATATATATATATATATATATATATATATATATATATATATATATATATATATTGAATTATAAACAAAATCTAAGACATAAGAGCAAGTTTTCTTTAATAACTGAATATTTCTTGCAGTCATTGCCCACTTTCTTTCTCTTTCTCTCTCTAACTCTCACTGTCTGTCCTTCTCAACTCCCCCTCTCTTTCTTCATCGCTCTCTCTGTTACCTTTTTTCTTTCCATTCTCCAAATTCACCTATCATCCTCCCTCCCTCCCTCCCTCTCTCTCTCTCTCTCTCTCTCTCTCTCTCTCTCTCTCTCTCTCCCTCTCTGTCATTGCGTGGGTTGTGTCCGATTGAGAAAGATCCTCTTTGTTCAAACGCTCAGCCTGTCTAGTTGAATTCGTTTCACTTCGTTTTATCGCGCCACCATTGCTTGAGGCTTTGGGTGCTTGAAAAAGCTGAATGAATGAAAAAGAATGGATAACTCGGACGATTACATTTACGCAGGAAACGAAATCTGGCGCCTGTCTGTTGTGATACCTACACGGAGCTTCCTTGTTTCCTCCTTCTCCCTCCAACCCCCAACACCATCCCACAGACCCCCCCCCCCCCTCCAACCCCTACCCCTACCTCTTTCTTCTCATACCGCCAACCTCTACCAATTCCTCATCCTTCCTCCTTTCTACACCCACGCAGGTATCAACCCTCTTCCCCAGCTCATAGCGCCTGCTAACAATAGCCTGAGCGTGCAATGCTCTCTACCACCCTAAAACAGTTTCACTGACGGCGGTTACGACAGTAAACGCATGGTATATCACGTAACGATGATGATGATGATGATATGAAAAACATTCTTATTAGCAATACTTACATCGGTGCACGTAACAAACGTTACAGTGATGATGATGATAACGATGAGAATATAAAAGACCATGATTGTAGTAGCAGCAACCTAACAGCCCAAAGGAAAATCTATCAGCCGGTAGACTGGCACCAAGCTCACCTTCATATGGCAGCAAGGGGGGAGGGGGGAGAGGGGGGGAGGGGGGAGGGGGGGGGTGGGGATAGGGCAAGAAGATGAGGAGTCAAAGGGGAATGGGGCTGGGGGCTGGAGGATATTGGGGGGGAGTGAAGGAAAAAGGGGGAAAGCAGGGGTGGAAAAAAGGAAAAAAGTAGGAGAGAGAGAGAGTTCTATACCATCTGTACATAGAAACATTTGTACGTAACCCCATTGACCCGACTTCTTACTCTCCATTGACCGGAGTCAGCTTCTGTACCACCCATACAAAGAAACATTATTCACCCCCGTTGACCCGACCATTTATTGTCCGTTGATATTATTCACCCCACTGACCACACCTCCTGCTATACGTTAGAGCACCAACGTACCTTGTCTAAAACCCAAATGCAGTACGTTTGTGCTCTCTCCCATCAACGGCCCGTCTGCAAAGAGGATGTACTGTCCTGCAGTCCCTGATGTCCTTCTGCAACCTTCTGAGCCCCAGATGTCTTGTGTCTCTTTTCATATGCAGTGGCTGTCGGTCTTTGCATTCCGAATATTCTTTCTTTTTTCTGGCCACCTTTGCAACGAACATTGTTCCTGACACTTTTCACCTTGCTCCAGCATCGGGATCTTGTATGTCTGATGTGATATGTAGATATGGCATGATGGTGAGGAACTCTAGATGTGGAAAGAGGAATTGTGTTGTAGAAAAGCTCTGTGTGTGTGTGTGTGGTGTGTGTGTGTGTGTGTGTGTGTGTGTGTGTGTGTGTGCCTCTGTGTGTGTGTGTGTGTGTGTGTGTGTGTGTGTGTGTGTGTGTGTGCCCGTGTGTGTGTGTGTGTGTGTGTGTGTGTGTGTGTGTGTGTGTGTGTGAGTGTGTGTGCATGCGTGTATGTGTATGTGTGTGCGTGCGCGCACGTGCGCGCGCGCGCGCGCATATGTGTGTGTGTGTGTGTCCCTCTGTGTGTGTGTGTGTGTGTGTGTGTGTGTGTGTGTGTGTGTGTGTGTGTGTGTGCGCCCGTGTGTGTGTGTGTGTGTGTGTGTGTGTGTGTGTGTGTGTGTGTGTGTGTGTGTGTGTGTGTGTGTGTGTGTGTGTGTGTGTGTGTGTGTGTGTGTGTGTGTGTGTGTGTGTGTGTGTGTGTGTGTGTGTGTGCCCGTGTGTGTGTGTGTGTGTGTGTGTGTGTGTGTGTGTGTGTGTGTGTGTGTGTGTGTGTGTGTGCGTGCGTGTGTGTGTGTATGTGTGTTTTGTGTGTGTGTGACCAATAAATTACTGTGATACAAAAATCCACAGAGGCAATACATTACACTGGTGATAATAACACTGACATGTGCAACAAAGAGAAAAATCAAAAAACGACAGACGGCAACCCAGATGTTACCAAACTGATGACACATGTTAAACATCAGCAAAAACTACATCGGTACACAGCAGAAAGGAAACAGAAAGGGGCCACACGATGCTGTTAGCCAATTCCAAGCCATTCGTGCAGACAGGCGTCCACTTCCATTCTTCACACAGCACTCCCTTCAGCATCTGTATGCACAAGTAAGATGCTTGATCCATCTTATCCACTTCATCAGCATTTTTCTCCTTGATAAACTCATCATCCATCCCTTGACATAAAAATCAGAGGTCCTCCAATCTACTTTCCCCCTTTAAAAACACAACAAAAACCTCACAAGTATTCTCCCCCCCCCTCCCCCCACTCCGACCCACCCCATTCCCACCCTAAACCTTCCTCATTCTGCACGCTTTCTCTACGTGCCCCGTTCCAAACCAGCTCCTATCTGATGTCTTCAATCAGCGTTATGCTGATGGAACAACTTCGGACGGAACTTCGAGTTCCTGGCATACAGTTATAGACACCGCCGATGCTTGGCTTTGGTATGCAGATCACTGTCGACTCTTGCTGTTTTTATTCGCCACCCTCCCTCCTTTCATATCTTCTGTATGCAAATAAACCTAGCTCCTAACACTTTCCACCTCTCGGTGGCTTTGGGGTTGGTATGTCCTGCGTGATTTTTGAAAATGCAAAGACGGAAATGCTGACAGTAAGATCGTGGGCTATAGACTTTGGCTCTCTGGCATTGAAGGGTTGGTTGCATGACCGACAATATCATCGAAAGCCCCCCCCCCCCCCCCCCCCCCCCCTCCATTTTTAAAGCTATTTATGGGAACACCAAGCAAGCAAAGAAAGGAACAAGTTTATTTGTACTGCTTTGCTACATTCACAAGCCAGATATTTTTCCCTCTTAATGCTAGTGACTTGCATCCTTTGACATGTGTTTATGTCAGGATTTGCAATACAAGCGCAGACTTGCGATACAAGTGCAGACTTGCGATACAACCTTACAGTGTAATTGTCCCCTTCCCCAACTTAATAGACGATCTCTAAAACTTCAGAATGTTTGTCTCACAATTTGTATCTCTATATTTTCTTTTCTCCATCTCAACGCCTAACCTGCCTCAACTTCTCCAAAGAGGTTATGTTAAGTTCGTAGGTAATTTCCCTTGACACACAGCGTTAATCATATCCTCGCTCAGAAAAAAACAAAACGGACCTTCTCTTCAGTCAAATGTTTGGAAAATGATCTCCTGTATATCTGAATGGTTCACGTTCAGTTTACAGTATTAAAAAAAAACACTGCGACATTTTTTCTTGTTCACAAACAGTTAGTGAACAGACATATTCATTTACAGGACGGATTGAAACTGGATCGCAACAAAGAGAATGAAACTAAATGCGATTGTCAATGGGGAAATCATAACTGACGGAGGTGCCAGCCAAAATTTATGATTAGACAAAGAAAATGAAACAGACAAAAGAATTGACAAGTTTTCCCCTGCCTATTTTGTGCGTATCTGAATATGTAACAGACACTGGCGAAGAAAATTAAAACTACAATAAATAAAAAAAAAAAACATGACTCACAAGACTCATCACATCTTGCATTGAGTTCATAACATATCTAGATATTTTAAAAAGTAAGGTTCATCACATAGTTT
>JADBJO010000965.1:150791-155791 GCA_016801955.1 Conus betulinus | reverse complement strand
ATTCATGTCGACTCTTGCTGTTTTGTACCCCACGCCCCTTCCTCGTTCTGTGTATGCAAATGAGCCTCTCTCCAACTACTTTCCCTCAAGGTGGGTTGCGGTGTTTTATAGGTCTTGAGCGATTCCTGGAAGTGAGAGGATGAGGAGGACCTCTCCCTCTTTGACTCTGAGGGATTCATTGTGTGATCGACAATATCATCGAAAGCCGCTGATCGCTATTTCGGGAACATACAACTAATTTCTTGTTTTTTGATGCATTTTCGTCATATGCGAACAGAATTACATTATCTCATTTTTCGGGTGCACACAGGTCCATTTTCCATGATCTGCAAGTAAATAAAGACATTACAGACAGAAACAAAATTCTTAACGACAGTTTCTAACCAGTGCTGGAGAAACTGTACCACTTGGGCTGGGTATATGCTACGTGACAATAACAGGAGGCAGAGAAATGCATCATAAATCATACGGATACGCTATCCTCCTCATTTACTAAAACTGTACCTGATAAAATCATTGAAGTAAGAAGTTTGGACGGTACTCTGTGTGTGTGTGTGTGTGTGTGTGTGTGTGTGTGTGTGTGTGTGTGTGTGTGTGTGTGTGTATTGTTGTTGTTGTTGTTGTTGTTGTTGTTTGTCGCTTGCATACTCGGTCGATTACTTTATGCATTCTGCTTAAAAAAAAAAGTCGAGGTCAAAGAAAATTGTTGTCAATAATCAAAAAGAAAAACGAATGAACAATATCTTAAAAGTAGGCTGCGTTGGGAACCTCGCTTTAATGTATCACCAGACTAGCACTAAGACTAGTTCTTACGACCAGATAGAGAAGAAAGGGGAAACAAATACTGGATATCCATTGGGGGAAAAAACATCGCGAAAAAAAAATCTTTTTCAGCAGCCGTTTGACCTATATGCCACAAATCGACACTGACGTCATCCATCCAACTGGATATATTAAGCGATGAGAGAAACGAGAAAGTCAGAAGGTGTGAGGGTGCGAGGAGTGGAAGGTGGAGGGATAGTTCAGGGAGAGAAGAAGGGGTACCTTCTTACATACATGTATATATGTCTTTGTTATTCAATCGAAAAAGCAAACACAGACTACAGTGCAGTACAGCAATACAATGTAGTGCGTTTGTGTACTTACATTACAGACCAGTGCAAGACAAAAACATAGCACTGTTCAACAAAACACAACACACTTTTATTTCTTTGTCTCGTTTTTAGTAGACTACTTACTCATAATTGCTCTCTCTCTCTCTCTCTCTCTCTCTCTCTCTCTCTCTCTCTCTCTCTCTCTCTCTCTCTCTGTGTGTGTGTGTGTGTGTGTGTGTGTGTGTGTGTGTGTGTGTGTGTGTGTCATTTAATGGATCCAGCTGATTTTTATATCCTTGTTCTGTACATGTGAACGTCGTCTTATGTTGTTTTTCGTATAAATGCAAGTGGTAGCATGCTTATTTGCTTGTCTGCCTGCTTGTTTGTTTGTTTGTTTTCCTCCAGTTAGCTAGTGCGCGTGTTGTTCTTTAATCTCAAGAAAAGAGATCCAATTCGCACAGGAAAGGGAAATAATTCGCACCGCCAGTTCTCGTCTAGCGCCAGTGTAATCATCTGTAATCTCGCAAGATTTGCCTGTCAGGTGTTATTCTTTGACATTCATTACCTCCTTCTCCCAGGCAGAATTTCTTCGTCCATTTCGCCTTTTGACGCTAAGTTACACACACAGGGATAACGGGTCAGCGAGAGCTATATGGAGCGAAATTGCCTCACTTTCTTCAAAACCATTTTTGTATGGATTTTTTTTTTCATTACGAACTTGATGAAAGGAG
The DNA here is from genome assembly GCA_016801955.1 of Conus betulinus. Classification (NCBI taxonomy): domain Eukaryota; kingdom Metazoa; phylum Mollusca; class Gastropoda; order Neogastropoda; family Conidae; genus Conus; species Conus betulinus. The sequence goes on along the minus strand of JADBJO010000965.1, from coordinate 153,966 downwards.
AATATCACAACTCTCTCCCTCCCTCCCTCCTTAGAAATTCCTTTTTTTTTTTTTTTTTTTTTTAAGAAATGGTGCCTCCATCCCCCACCTCCCCCAGTCTCGCCTCCCGTCACCGTTACCCACACACTCTCACCCTCCGCGTCCTGCAAACATCTTTGCCTAATCCTGTCCCACATTTTCCCCTTCTCTTTCTGTCTTCATAGCCTCATTAACTCCCTTGTAAATGGGATTCATCCGGCCACCTCCCTTCCCGTCCCTGCATCTCCCTCCCTCCCCCGGCTATTTCTTCCCCTCCACATGCTCCGTTTTCGTTCAGTCCACAAATCGTCACGCACGCGCGCACACACACACACACACACACACACACACACACACACACACACACACACACACACACACCGTTGAGGATAAAGCCAACGGCACAAAACTCATCGTTGATAGCTATCTTAGAGTTACCGCTATCTGAATCAGTGTGCGTAACATCTCTCTGCAAACGATGTCTCTAAATAATTCATAGGCAGAATATCAAGTCCAACTCAAAGACGTATATGCGACAAAAGCAGCTTCGAAATGCATATTCGAACAACTGCTATACAATGGACGATTGGTGACACAAAACAGCTACAAAAAATAGCAATGGATATCAAACGGCAGCTAGGCACATTTTTTTTTTCCATCTAGTGGAAAGGAAGATTTAAAAAAAACAGCTTCTTGGAAAGCACAATGTCTGAGCTGCCAAACATCATCAGTGCACTTGTTACTAAGAATGTTCCTCATCTTTGCAGCTGAAAAAATACATCCCTTGATCCAAAGAATCCTTAACTTCACCTATTTCCGTTTTCATTTCGCTTGCCTGCCAATTGCCTAGGAACAGGCTTCTTCTCTTCTTATCCAGTAATACCCAGGATATATGAACGCCCCAGATGCCCCGTCCCGTTCACCAATCCTACCCTTCTTCACGTTACTTCCCTTAAGATATACCCATACCTCATGTGTGAGCGGCGTGCACCCTCACCACAGCATACGTCTGACTTCTATTGATGAAACACTGATATCTCTTTACAGTTATGATAAACACAACTATCGCTAACCTTTGGCATGCAAAAACTTGTTCTCTTGTTGTTTCATCAGCTATGTTAAATCTGTTTTTCATGCAAAGGAATCTTCATCCTGTCAATTTTGTCGTGTATCGGCTCAATTATATACAGCTCGTGTGATACGAAGAAATGGAAGGAAAACGAGGGGGCAAGACTGATGGGGGAAACCGAAGTATCGGCACAGCAAGCATGAGACTATCAGTTAGGAGACAATAAGGATTTATTGCATGACTGATATCACTAACAGCAGAGCGAGGTAAGGAAAATAAAGCCAGCAAACAGAGAGAAAAGGAAACGTTCTCGCTATGTAAGCTCTTCTAAAACACAGTATTTGACACTTGATTTTAGCCATTTAAATACAGAGTTCCTAATTCTTTCCCTCATTTCTCATTTTTGAAGTAGGCAAACACTAATTTTTTATAAAGTTTCACCATTAAATTGGAAAGTAAGTAAGGATATACAGTCAATTTTGGTAGGTACTATGCTCAAGATACAGAGCTGGAAATTAAAATGGAGGCCGCAAATATTAACTTCAACAACAACAAAGATATCAGTCATTTGAAACAACAAAACAGTAGAGCGCTAATCTAGCAGCAGTTCTGGTAATACGCTTCGAATCCAGGTGACCAATCGTCGGCTAAAAAGCTGGAGAGTACTTCAAAGAACACATTACACTTTAGTCGGCCCTGAGCACGAAAAAAGGCATCTTTTTATCACACTTTTCCTAACTCATCAAATACAAAATCACTGTGGTTGATCCCTTCTCTTCGCATGTTCACTTTCCCATGTTATTGTTTTTTTTTAAATCCTGTTCTGTACAAAAGGCATCCTTTAATTGATTTCCCTGCCATGAACTGCCAGCTCCACCTCTAATGTCTACTCTATCACAGCCTTTCCCGCGTTTCTCCTTTGTATTGGAGCCTCAATTCTCAATAATCTCAACACTAAAGTCTCAGTCTATACCATTTTAATTCAAGAGCCTTGGATAGAACTGTGTCGTCCTCCTCACGTTACAACAGACACAGTCGGGGCTCGCCTTCGATATCAAAATAACATTGACGCTTTCCATTTTCAGGTCACCTTCCACGTATTTTGTAGGCAAATGAGCGAACCTTTTTGCGCGTTTGATCGAGGCGCGGTTCCGAGGCTCGTCTGCTAGAACTTTATAAAGTGGTATACCATTTCAATTTGTCATTAAAAAAAATTGGGTATAACTTCGTCAAGAGAGAAACTACATCATCACCGCCCGACTTCTCAGAATTGTTTGTAATAATAACCACCCCCCCACTTCCCTCTTTCAAACACACACACACACACACACACACACACACACACACACACACACACCTTAGTAAAAGAAAAATGTCCTCGCTTCTATTTGTTCCTGACACTAAGTGTCACCACCCGTATCCGCTCCCATCTCTGTGTGGTCCTCATTTTCATGCGTCCTTATCTTTATGTCTCTGTGCCTGTGCATCCCCATCTCTATGTCCTCGTCCGTGTTGTCTCTTCTCTGTGTGTCCTCCGCTTTATGTGTCCTCGTCATTTATGTCCTCGTCTTTATGTTCCTGTCCGTCTTCGTCTGTATGTTTCTCATCTTATGCCCTCCCATCTGTATGTCTGCGTCTCTATGTGTCCTCGGTATATTTTTCTTATGTGTTCTTAGGCCCCGTCTCAATGTGTCCCCATTGTTATGTCTGCCAATCCTTACGTTCGTCTGTCTTGATATGTTCCCGCCTTTCTGTTGTCTCCAGGTACATCCGTTCTGTGCCCATGTCTCCACGTACATCCGTTTTGTATGGGTCTTTTCACAGTATCATGTTCCTTTGATTCAATGGGAACTCATTTCACAGATCACTCTTCAGTATATCCTACATTTATAACGTTTCCATTTCACATAATGAATAGATTTTTCTTTTCTTTTTTTTTTTTTTTTTTTTTTTTTTTTTTTTTTTTTTTGGGGGGGGGGTCTTTTCAGAAACAGGTTGCAGACTTGAGATTCACAAGTAGTTCATGTGTGGTGAGTTGGAAAGTGCAAATCGAGCAAGACCTGGCAGAAGCAGTTCATTTAAAAGTAA
>JADBJO010000965.1:138291-148291 GCA_016801955.1 Conus betulinus | reverse complement strand
AATTTGGTGGATTGCATCTAGACAACTCCAGCTGAAATACGTCCGACAGCACAGGAGCATCTAAGGGTCATTACCTGGATGCAGCCCAGCCTCCTCAGAGTGTAAGAAGTTCAGGCCTGCGTGAGAAGGGCTTCTGATGTCATGTCCTCCACACGGTTTCTTCCCACCAACTCCCTGACCATAAATGATGCAATCCGCCGGTTGTAAATAAACGTTAATGATGCCTCACCAACGCATATCAACACATGTTAGGTGAGCTACTAGGTCGACTTTCAGTCTCGGTGCTTAGCTAGAAGAAAGATTTGCAGCACAAAATGTCCTCTTCACAGCTGTTGGAGAGATGACGATATCAGGGCGGGAATTGAAGACCTACAGTGATAGATCACAAACTGCCGTCATAACTGTTAAGCGCGGTGTGGGCTGGTATGGCCGAGTATCTCACGCACTCCATGTCCAAAGACCATTCTGCGGGCTTTAGTACAGCGCGGTCTCCGCAAGTGACGACCGAAGTCGTGAGTGGACAACAGAAAGGACGAAGCTGGTTACAGTGTCCTGTACCCCTGTCGTTCATGACTGAATAGAGAGGACCGTGAAGATCGCTGACTGTCCAAGCGTCCACCAGGACACGCAACACCAACCATGACGGGACAATAATAACAAATCATAATTCCTCTCTCTCTCTCTCCTAACTTACACCAGCAGCTTATAATAGAAGTGAATTAACACATGTTCCGTTCTGTAGCGTTGAATTTCAAGAACTGAAAGAGTACCAAGATTATTTTTTAAAGGTTTTCAGAGCTGTTCCAGAGAACTTAAGAGGAGACAGACATTGGAGAGCTAGTGAAACCCAGACTTTGTCCTCCAAACTATAACACAGTCCAAACATGTTGAGTCAGAAGACAAGGATTCCAAACTGGTTGTAACGATTTGACGATTGTTAAATGCAGATGCTGTAAGAACCAGACTTTCACCAGAATGTTGAATGTTTTGTCTTTTTTTTTTTTGTGGCTGAAACAAAAAGCTTAAAGAAGGGAGTTACGAAGGTTGACGTCGTAGTGGGAGGTGTTTGTAGTTTGAGTAAAACCTAGAGGCAGGTTGAGATGATGACACTGAGTTTACTTAAAGTGATTAGGGAAGATACTCAACACTGATTTTTTTCACTAGATATCGAAACCAGCGTTTACACACAAGAGAACGAAAGTGATCAAGCTACCGCGGAGAAACACAAAATCTCGTTTCAGCGCAGGAAACTGTTTAGAGGAAGAGTACAGAGACATTGTCTTCATTCAATGATCACATCGGGAACTTTTCTGTGAAGTGAAGAGTAAAAGTCCGGTGCCCTTTAACTCTTTATCATTAATATACATCTTGAAACTAAATGTTAACAAAGCAGTATTACCTTACTTCTTGTTGACAAAGAGTTTAAAACTCAATGTTGTTAAAAAAAAAAAAGCAATATCTTTATTTCTTTTCGAGAAAAAGTTATAACTTTAACGTTGGTTTCAAAGGATTCGTAAAATGCTTTTCAGAAAAGTTTTAAGACTTCTGAAACCACCTACCAGAGAATTTAACCGTCACTCTCTGACCCAATTCAGGTCACAATCAGAAGAACAGGAACAATTCCCTCTAAATGTAAAAAAGAAATTCTCTCTGTGGAACGGATATTGTTTCAATGCTGTATAGAAAAAGAAACGTGTGCTGAAAATTATCAGCACAAGCAGCACTCGGTCACTTTGAGCCATTCTTTTAAAATTCACGAGTGTTTTTTCTCCAGCGAATAAAAAGAACCAATCTTTAAAGTAATATTGTTTTCAAATGACGTAAAAAAAAAAAAGGAAAAGTTTCCCTCATGATAGTTTCAAACTTCTGCATTACCCCATCCACCACTGACCTTCTTTTTCAGAAGGTATGAAAGATGAACAAGCCAAAACTTTCCTACATACACCATACACATGTGTGGCATCTTGCGATTGCAATCTGTTCCGGAAGATCTCGTAGATGAGAAAGATGTCAGCCGAGTTCACGTTGCCTGCTCTTTGTAAAGACGTGTGCTCACTGTGCCGTGACCTCGTTTCGCACGGTTGGCTGCACGTGTCGAGTTCAGCTCCGTGGAAAACCAATCGAGTTACTGCGCTTGGATGGTATGAGTGTCTGCTCGTATATGATGACTGCTTTTGGTTTTAGTGCTTTCGCTTTAGGCCATGGGAAAAACTCTCTCTCTCTCTCTCTCTCTCTCTCTCCTCTCTCCTCTCTCTCTCTCTCTCTCTCTCTCTCTCGTCTGAGAGAATACATAATCAACACATGAGACACAAACAAGAGTGCCAGCCAGACTGTGCACATTCTTCAGTCTTCAACAGACAGACAGACAGACTGACGGACAGACAGACGGACAAACAGACAGATACCATGTATGCATATGAGCGCATCTGTGGGTCTGCCTATCTGTCTGTTTGTCTATCTCTATGCCTGTCTGGCTGTCTCTCCGTCTGTCTGCCTGCCTGCCTGTCCGTCTGTCTGTCTGTCTGACTTTTTGACAGGGGCCGCTCCGGACATGATGCAGTAGACTTTTGGAAAACCACAAGACTGCACTGTCAGCAAATGTGAGAAATGGAAGAGGAGGTAGGGGAAGGCAGCAAGGGGGCTGTGGGGGTGGGGGTGGGGGTGGGGGGGGGGGGGGGCAGGGAGGGAAGGAGGATTGCCAGAGGACGTAGTACCAAGACAAATCAACAGAGAAGACAGGGAGCAATCGATACTGACTTCCCAAAGTAGCAATGAGAGTCCACGCAGTTAAATACCCAAACCAAAGATAGAGGAGGAGGAGGAGGAGGAGGAGGAGGAGGAGGAGGAGGAGGAGGAGGATGGCCATAGTGGTCACAGAGGTGGTGGTGATAGTGTAGTTGTGGTAATAGTGGTTGTGGTGGTGATAACGATACTTTTTTTCTGAAAACTCACAAGACTTTTTTTTTTTTTTTTAGAAAGTGTAAATGTACCACATCAGGTACCCCTACCACTATCATCAGCACCACTGCTGTTGCTTCTGCTGCTGTGCTGATGCTGATCTTACTGATAAAGAATGCTGTCTTTGTTATAATGCGTCGTTTCATAACTCACAGAAGTCTTGGGGAGTGCACAGAAGAAACCTCTCTCTCTCTCTCTCTCTCTCTCTCTCTCTCTCTCTCTCTCTCACTCACACACACACACACACACACACACACACACACACACACATACACGCCCGCACAGAGAGAGAGAGAGAGAGAGAGAGAGAGACAGACAGACAGACAGACAGACAGACAGACAGACAGACAGACAGAAAAGACAGACAGACAGAGACAGAGACAGACACAGACATAGAGAGACAGAGACAGATTCAGATTCAGAGACAGAGAGACGGAGAGACAGTGAGATAGAGACAGACTCAGAAGGAGACAGAGTCAAAGAAATGGAGACAGACAGACAGACAGTGACAGACAGACAGACAGACAGACAGAGAAAGAGACAGACAGAAAGAGATGCTCTCAGGTGTGTTTGTGGAAGATTTTTTTCAGCTGTCGGCGATAGACATTATTGTCCATCGCAATTGTTCCTGACCTTTCTCAATTGTACAGTATACACAGCTTTGTAAACACTCCATTATTGTGGCTGAATGTGACATATACACTGTTTTAGTAAACACTCTGGCATTGTGGGCGATTCTGTTCAGTGAAGAGTACACTTGTTTGTTAATATTTTTCAGGAAGGAAAATTAGCACGTTAAAACTGAATTTTTTTTTTAAATTCAGACATTTTCAATAGCAGAAACATTACGCAAATATCCTCTACTGGATACAATACGAAAAGAAGGTGCCAGCGTTCCAATGCCATTCTCATTGTTGTTTAGTTCAAATACATTTTCAGGGCTTTTTTTTATTGTAAATGCCCATTTCTTTCAAAAGAGATATGATACTCATACAATGCATCATATTTGTTTTTAATGAATTGTGCTTGATTATGCATACAGTTATCAATGTTGCTTCTGTCACGTTTTTTTTTATTATTTGGGGATTGCACTTAATTTCTGTGTTAAAGTCTTTAACCTACATTGATGAATGTAGACTTTCATCAGAATCAAATATCATCATATTATATGCAAATCAATGTTTGCTTTTGCTGTTGTCCTCCACCTCTTCTTCTTCTTCCTCTCCTCCTCCTCCTCCTCTTCTTCTTCTTCTTCTCCTCCTCCTCCTCCTCCTCCTACTCCTCCTCCTCCTCCTCCTCCTCCTCCTCCTCCTCCTCCTCCTCCTTCTCTTCTTCTTCTTCTTCTTCTTCTTCTTCTCCATTAAATGCCATTGCGGTGCTAAACAAATGTTCACCAGGTTCTTCCAGATGTGCTCGTTGTGTACAAAGGCCTCTCCAACGGTTTCTTCAAAAGGTTTTCTCTCTCCATTCTGTAGTGCTGTCAGTCTGTGGTTTTTTCCTGTGTGGTTTTTTCGATTACGCTTGAAATGACAATTTCAAGGAAAATGCTCTCAAACTGTGTATTTTGTAAAATAATATCGCAGGAATTTAAAAGAACTTACAGTACTTCTTCTTCAACCTACTTTGATTGTTAAGCAGGATTAGTTACAAAGTGAGCTGACTGCACTGCAGTCGGAAATAGAAACAAACTTTTTTAAGAAAAAAAATATTATTTTAATATTATTTTATTCCGTTAGACATAAAGGACAAATAAATTACCAGACAATGTCCTTCTCTTCTTCTTCTTCTTCTTCTTCTTCTTCTTCTTCTTCTTCTTCTTCTTCTTCTTCTTCTTCTATGTCCATGAGATGTCACAATTACATTTGTCTTGTAATTTGTTTGTCCGTTTTGTCCGGCGGAATAATATAGTATTTTTTTTTGAAAGTTCTTTTTTTTTGGGTAGGGATATGTTAAACATTCGTAGAAAGTAATCAGCTCTTTCAAAATGGCATGCGGTCTTTATATTTTGTAGAAATCAATCAGCTCTTTCAAAATGACACGCAGTCTTTACATTCTTCGGAGAAGTATATTTCCAATATATCCTTGCTTCAACAGGCTTCAGCCGTACAGATCTTCAGGCAAACAAGCAATTTCGAGGAGACTAGTTACATTTGCGGCTAGTGTAAATACCCATCCGTCTCCGTCTCCTATTCGGCTAAACTCCTAAACCCCATGTAATCTGCAGCTCAGAAATGGGCGTGATGCGAGGCTTGAAATCAATGTGTGAAACTGGGTCATGGTAATCTATTTTTTCATCTCGTTTGACCAATTTGTTTCTATGTAGACCCAACCGATGGTCTCCTCACCTTTATAAATCGTCATTACTTAGAGTACAATGAATGTTATGCTTCTATCCCAACAAATATTCGTGCTGATACGCCAAGTCAGGAGATTTTGTAGTCAGAATGAAGGGATGAACTCGAACGCTCTTGACAGCACACCAAACTGTTCTGATCCGTTAAACGCAGAATTGAAGTCGTTAGAGTTTCGTCTTGTTTGTCTGCTGAGACACCGGTTATTTGCGGGGAATTCAAATAACGTCGTATATAGATTATAACCTAGCTAATGGCAAAGGCCATTTTAAACGCGCTTTTATGGAGTCTAGGTGGTCTATAGTCAGACGTCTCCCCTTCTCCATCTCCAATTGGGACCAATACTACCAGTCTTGAATCACGTGTGATAAAAGGAAATGACCTCAGGTGTGTCTTGGAAAAACATCACCGCACAAAATCAGGTTACGGTGACGTATTTGTTGAACCAATGTCATACATCTTACAGAAATCACTTTTTGTAAAGTTTCATCTGTAAGAATAAAGTTACCGCACTTTCATGTTGCTGGTCCATTTCAAAAGCCAAACGGACACGGAGGAGAGTACAGACCGCTGCCAAGAGTTGAAAAGATGCCGGATCCATATTTCGATCCATATCTGCATCACCGATCTGCGCTAACATGAAGCGAGTTCATTAAACCTCATTCCATCTTTCCACCAACTTTCGGCCAATTTCGTTTGACAGTTGTGTTATCTTGCTGACAGGCAGACAAACTAAAAGACACGGACGAAAACATGATCTGAAAGCGGACGTAAAGAGAAGTGTAGAAGTTAGACCTAACTCATCTGACAGAAAGTGTTGTGGGTTAAACAGACAGACATGAAATCAACACTCTTCGAAAATGACATACATAGACGTTTCAAACTGATACCGAGTCATGCTGGTTACAGAAGGTTTGCTTGTTCGTTTGTTTGTTTTTGTTTTAATGTCACAGTTGACCTACATTTCACACACGACTTCGATTTTCCATGGACTGGCATTACCCAGGTTGAACGCAATACAGATCCAGTTGCAAAGTGAGGCGACTGCAGGCGGAAATCGATACAAGTTTTAAATGTAATCAATAGCCAACTGTTAAGAAAACGTAGACAAAATGAATCACAAGACAACACACGACGCGTTTCGACCTCTTAGGTCTTTTTCAGGCAAGGTACAAAACACTCAGGACAACAAAAATGAACGAGCAATCACTTACTTCATTCACGAACACACGCACACGAGCACACACGAACACATGATCGCGCGCGCACGCACACGCACACACACACACACACACACACACACACACACACACACACACACACACACACAAGCATGGAAGCATGCATGCACACACACACGCCCGCACGCACGCCCCCACCTACGCACGCAAGAGTGTGTGTGTGTTTGTGTGTGTGTGTGTGTGTGTGTGTGTGTGTGTGTGTGTGTGTGTGTGTGTGTGTGTGTGTGTGTGTGTGTGTGTGTGTGTGTGTATGTGTGTGCTTGCGGGCGTGTGTGCGTGCGTGCATGCATGCGTGTGTGCATGCGCACGCGCGTATGTGTGTGTGTGTGTGTGTGTGTGTGTGTGTGTGTGTGTGTGTGTGTGTGTGTGTGTGTGTGTGTGTGTGTGTGTGTGTTCACATATATTGTGGGTAATGCCTCCCCTGCAGGGCTTCACCTGTCTGTCATAACTATCATCAACCCCCTCCTGTTGCATACAGATGGCATCCTCCATTTTCCATCCCCGCCCTGAACCGTCGTCTGTCTGATCTCTTCATCACATTTTTATGTTTTCTTCTTCGGAGTGTCTGAACCTTAAGCAGCCTCAGCGTAACCACTGCCCTTTATACTGCCTCGGCTGAACAGCCTCGGATGAGGGTTTCATGTCTTCCCTCAGCTTTAGGCGAAAAATGGTTCTTTGTTTTAAAAAAGCAATTCCCTTTGTAAGTCGTATTTTCCTGTCACCTTTTTATTTGTTCCACATGCAGGTAAGCCTCACTCTTAATGTGTTTCATGGAGTGTCGGTTTTACATTTCATAGGGTTTTTTTTTAGGAGTTTATGGAAGTGTAAGGAAAATCATGGGCGTGAAATGGGTGGTGTGGGGATGGGATGGACGGGCCCTGTTAGCTAGAAGATGTACTGCTCTGAGGGTTGTCAGTTGACAAACGTTCTAGTCCTCGGTATTTGGATACTTGTTGCATGATGGCTTCGTCTAAAAAGGTGTTTGAAGGCTACTGGAGCATGAAAAATATAGAAGAGAAAGGGTGAACATGATGCTTCCATGGATTCGAAGATTACTTAAAATACGAAATGTAAACTCTCAGATTCAATCAAGCGTGCTGACATTTCTAGAAAGAAAAAAAACTGGTACTGGCACACATACATGGCGACATTTAGGCAATGACGCTCCATCCACCACCTTACTTCTTCTCGTCCTGTCCAAACCACCAATAACTGTGCAACATCCACAATGTGACGATGACTGAGCAGACAGGTAAAACGATTTTACAGGATTTTTTTTACGCAATTTGCTTCAGTGCAATGTACGTTGAACAGCAGATGCAACTGAAAGCTCAGGTAACAACAGAAGCGTCATCAGTAACAACAACAACAACAAAGGCATAACTCCAGCACCGAAGATAGAAGCGTACTTCAGACAGCACGAAACCACCATTAGCAAAACGTGGACCAAAATATACTTCCAGATACACAAAAAAACACCGAGCTAGCTAACATCCATCCTTGTAAACCAGGAAACACGATACTCCTCCCCACGCTTCTGCTGTACCTAAGTACCTCAGATGAGCTGTGTTACTCCCATCGCACCCCGAGCCCTTTTCACGCTCCTTTTCCTCTGCTTGGTTAAACGTTTTTTTCAGAGACAACAACACCAACAATAACAACAACAACAACAACAACAACAGCAACAACAACAACAACAAGCATGTGTTTAGACGGATCTTATCATTGTGTGACATTGTTGCTTGTGCGCAAGTGATAATGCGTATTACGGAAAAAAATCTTATCACCTCAAAAGTTTTTCCCTTAGCTTTCCTGACCGACTATTAGTAAACGACAACAGTTACGGTCCTAAAAGGCAGAAAAAATAAATCTGGCTACAGTTAAAGAAGAAAAACCAGTTATCGACGATAATAATGATGAAATCATCGTCAACACAACTGCCGTTCGACAATAAGTCAGGTAAGAAACGTTTTATGAAAGAAAGGTAACGGACACTATAATCATGTCTTGCTTTGATGGTAAGGGGCGCTGTACCGGTGCCGGGATCAGTTCTACTGAATGTGTCCTCATTTGTGTGTGTTCATGTCTCTATGTGTCCCGTCCCTTTGTGCACTCCTTACAATGTGACCCGTCTCTGTATGGTCTTATCACTGTTTTCCCGCTTTTATGTGTTTCTGTTTCTATGTTTTCCCCATTTATAACTATCTCGGTGAGTCCATTTCAAAGTGCCTGTATTCATGTGTCTCCTCTTGTATCTGTTTCCCGTCTCTAGGTGTCTTTATTTCTGAGCATCCTCCTCTCTAGATGTCCTTGTCTCCAGGTGTCCCTACATTCGTATGCCCTGGGTTCTATGCGTGCCCGTCTCTGTGTGCTCATTTCTATCGTCCCAATTATCACATGCCCCTGGTTTCATAGGTTATCGTCTTTGTGTATGCCTGTCTCCATGATTATATCCTCATGTTCCTTTCCATGTATCTCTGGGTCCTGTGCCGATGTGTTCCTGTCTCAACGTGATCTCATTCCCCGATTTTATGTGTTCATGTCTTTAATGTATTTTCTTTCGTATATACCTCCGTCTTTTATATTTTTCTGTCTCAATGTGTGCCCACCTATCACCTATTCCCTTCAATATGTCCCTCATCTTTGCATGTGTCCATTTAATTTGTCTCCATTTCTGTGCTCCCCTGTCTCGTATTAAAACAATAGTTATGAGAATGTTTCCATAGACTGAAAGAAGAAACTAAGTGGAGAGAAGCTCCTTGAACATGTTTTGTACATGGTGCTATTTTCTTTTCATCTTTTTTTTTATCACATTAATGTTCGTCGGCCCCTCCAAGTTGTGCAAGCAGATGTCAGTTGTTCCAGTATGTAAAGCATGTTGTCAGTCGCAATGTTGCTTGTAAATCACATTTTGGTACGCTCTGTGTGCAAATGAACCTCACATGTGAACATTTTAGTCGTTCGTAGGTCCTGGACGATTCGTGGAAATGGGAAGAGAATTTGAAGTGATAGTAGCAGAGTGGGAGGGGAGTGGTGAGGTAGGGCGTACGGATGGTATTGGCGGGTCGGGGGTGAGAGGGGAGAGGGGGTGCTGAGACGAGAGGAAGAGAACGCAGCAGTGGCGCTCAGTACTTTTTGAGAAACAGGTTGCAAACCTGATATTTACAGAATATATCATGCTGGGCGACTTGATCAGCACAAAGTAAGCAACACATTGCTAGATTACTTTATCGGAAATAAGATAAAAAAAAATGACATGCAACAAACTCGTCCCCGACAGTTCATTTCCTGTTACACGAAGCTGGACCTATCTCTCCTGTTTTAGAGGCAGCTGATACTATGTTACACAATTTTGTTTTTCTATAATAAAAGGGGAGAAAAAGAGAACAGGAAAAAAAACAGACAGTAAGATAGCATGGTTAACAGTCAAGACAGTACGAAGAGCGTAAT
>JADBJO010000965.1:118291-125791 GCA_016801955.1 Conus betulinus | reverse complement strand
GAATGCTATCATCAGGAGAGAAGAAAAAACGAATGGCATCATTATGTGACATGTGCATTCAAGCGGATCATTCATAAAACTACAAATGAGATGTCATCCCAAGAACGGAACCCTGGGGAACGCAGTGGACGATTCTATTGGAGGAGTATGCACTGTTCAAGTAAGCACGCTGGGTTCTGTTATCAATATATATATATATATATATATATATATATATATAAACTGTGACTGGAGTTTGGATACACACAACCATCTTTATGATAGTTTGAGATCCAGAAGATGAAGGCTTTTTTAACATCTAGGGAAGCCCTCAAGTCGAGTCAATGCAGTATGACAGGAGTGGAAACAACAACAAAAACCAGACTGAAACGGGTACTCCACGTGTTAAGTTAAATGTTTGTGAACATGTGTTTCAAGAGGTTTTGACACAATTCTAGTACAGAGAGAGAGGGGGAGAGAGAGGAGAGAGAGAGAGAGAGAGAGAGAGAGAGAGAGAGAGAGAGAGGTGCACACTTACACACGCACACACACACACACACACACACACACACACACACACACACACACACACACACACACAAGCACGTACGCACGCACGTACGTACACATACATACATACACATACACGCGCGCACACACATACATACACACGCGCGCGCACGCACGCTCGCGTGTGCGCACACACACACACACACACACACACGCGCGCGCGCGCGCGCGCGCACGCGCGCGCGCATGCATGCACACACATAGCGTAAGCACACACGTACGCTCAGAGAGAGAGAGAGAGACAGACAGACAGACAGACAGACAGAGAGTGACGACGTGAAAAATTGCCTGTGCACTCCAGCCAAAATTCACATCCGGGAGAAAGCTTACATAAACAACAAAAAGAAACGAATGTCGAGTTTTGGCTTCAGATCAAAGGGCTGGAATCCAAGGTTCGGCGGCAGGGAATTTCCCTTCCACTGCAAGGCAGAGAAGCAAATTGTATTTCTTATACTCACGCGGGGAATGGAGGAGAGAGCACATGTCGAAACATCCTCAAAACATACAATAGCAACCAGACTGGCGTCAAAATCAAAACCCCGTGAAGTTATTGTGGCGCCACCCCTGAAGAGCTGTTCGCCAGAATCGAAACTAGACGAAAACAAATGAACGCACGAGCGACACAGAGTGCCATCGCAAAAAGTTACAGTTTCAGAAATACAGTGTGTCTAGTTCCGGCAGGCTTTTTACTGTTGTTGTTGTTGTTGTTGTTGTCGCTGCAGCTGCTGTTTTGAGGAAAAAAAATACTGAATGATAGTTCATGGCGGTTGGTCACGTGCATTCATATTCACACAGAGGTTTTTGTTTGTGTTGTTTGTGATGCTGCTGCTACTGATGTTGCTGTGCTGCTTCTTCTGTTGCTTTCATTCTGATAATTATGAAAAAGAAATAGCATGCAAATAGATCATGAAGTTCGCGAATAACGTCATTGTTGAAAACACTTCTCACAGAGTCTGTCTTGGCTAGGGATATCATTGAAACTTGATTGTATTTGTAAGCAGTTTTGAATTTCGTCAATTGGGCTGCACACACCCTGTATGATTAAACAGTCAGAAACGAGGAAAATTTAATCTTGATCGTTCTGTGACTTACATATGTATCTCAGTTAGTACGTGTTCGCTGTATGTTTCAACAACCTAGTTGGCCTTTGATAAGTCACACACATATCGTCAAGTTTTTACGTGTTCGTTGTATGTTTCAACAACCTAGTTGGCCTTTAATAGAAAACATTCACTTTTTTTTCTTTAAGCCGCATTAGGTGGAGGTCAGTATCGAGTTGATTCAGCCAGGACTTACCTTATCTCCAGGGATATCATGTCTTCGTGCATGTCGGTCACTTGGCTGGTTGGTTTATGTCTTTGTCCGGATCAGAACAGCGTTACTCAAAAACTCTAGAACCGATTTCGACGACACTTTATCACAAGACCAGCCCCCGTGGCGTTGTGGCTAGCGTCGTGGGGTTCGGCTGGGAGATCGTGGGTTCCATTCTCCTCCTAACTCATATATTTGTGTGGGGGTAACTGTCCCGACTGGCTCCTACCCTGCCTCGAGTTGGTTATGGACTCGACTGGAAAGATTCGGACCAAACGGTTGAGTTTCGCCCACTTAATGACTGAGTCTCTAGGAGCGTTGCTCAAATTTCCGATCAACACTGCAATGGTATCTCCCGGACCTGGTTGAACCCGGGATATATAATGAAACTACGCGGACAGTACCGCCAGATCATGCAGTCTCAGACCGAAATGGAAGTCT
Organism: Conus betulinus; assembly: GCA_016801955.1. Classification (NCBI taxonomy): domain Eukaryota; kingdom Metazoa; phylum Mollusca; class Gastropoda; order Neogastropoda; family Conidae; genus Conus; species Conus betulinus. The sequence continues at coordinate 123,490 of JADBJO010000965.1, read as the reverse complement.
GTAGCATCATACTCATCACCTTCATCCTCATCGATCAACTTGAAAAGAAAAAATCCGTGCGACAAGACGGAATCCTGCACGAGGACAAACCCAACCAATTTTTGAGCGCATTCGTGGTGCGCATCCGGATCAAAGGGTGTATCCGGGATCCGTTCAACCTTGGTAGAGACCTGGGCCGGGCTTCGAGTCAGCCTTCAGCCTGACAGCGGACCTAGAGCCTGACAATTTGGCATGAGAAGACGATGAATACGGTGGCCCTATCTGTTATGATCCAACATATGCAAGACACTGTGTAAACCCCTAATGACGACAACAATTGAAAACGCGAAACTCCTTCCAGAGGGCATCGCCACAGCCGTCTGTAGACAGTTCAGGTGAACCTCGACATGAACTCATCAAGAGCATAGGACGGTGAGAGATAATGTAAACGGAGGTCGCCGTGAGAGCAAGGCATGAAGGGCCGAATTTTGATCGTCGGTGATGAGTGATGCTACAGCCTTCCATTCTTGGCTGAGAGAGGGCATTAAAGGATTATGCCCTTGCCTTCATCATCTGTCTGGGCGTCAACCAGGCCTGAGAGATACAGACACCTATGGTGCTGGATAAGAAATGTAAGCAATAATCTCAGGGACGCAAGCACCAAGTAACCTTTGACATGCTTCCTGGGTCCCTTATCACCCATATACACAAGGAAATCATTATCTCTTTAACTATTTCCAAATTTTCTAAGTGAATTATGGTGTGTACTTAACAACAACACGTTCAGCGATTTGTCCGCCGATTTGGGTGGTATGTGCCTCAAAAGAAATAATCCGATGCGTCATTTTGAACTACACACCTACGACGATACAGTTTGTAGGGGAGCAAATATTTCAACGAAGCGGGTAACTGGATACGGCAGCGCATCGAGTATGGATAGCGGGGAACCTGCATCGTCGGTTGAAATATAAACTTTTTGACGCATATATTTCTAGTACTACCCGACTAATCGTAAAAAGGGATAAAACCGGCCACACACACACACACACACACACACACACACACACACACACACACACACACACACACACACACACACACAGAGAGAGGAGAGAGAGAGAGGGAGAGAGAGAGACGAGAGAGAGAGAGAGAGGAGAGAGAGAGAGAGAGAGAGAGAGAGAGAGAGACAGTCCATGTGGACGACCCACATTGCCGGGAGTGTGTAATGAAAAGCGACGTCAGAGTAACGATAAGTGGATGATGCTCCACGGGTTCTGGCCTCCCCAATCCCACAAACAAATGGTTCTAATGGGATTCGACCCTTATGGACACATGAGAATTAACTGCCCCTGTTACGCTGTCAGTTCTTCCTCTCTCGGGCTACCACGCTGGGGTCCTTTGCGGTGCCCCCATACATGACGTGATCTGCCTCTATGGCAGGCAGTCACACGTGGGCCTTTAGAGCTTTGCCTCTTGTTATGTTAACGGCGCAAAAACTGCTCCCAGGGATGGTCGCATAGATCGCGTTGAGCTACTTACATTCTGTTATTATGATTTAGCTTTCCTCGTCCTAGCTTGGCAAAATCAATTACTCATAGGGTTTTCTTCTTCATTGTTATCTTCGTCTTTGTCTTCTTCTTCTTCTTCTGCGACATCCCATTTTTCCGTGGTCTTCTTCTTCTTCTTCTTCTTCTTCTTCTTCTTCTTTGTCCGGTTCATCATCATCATCATCATCTTTCTTCTTCTTCTTCTTCTTCTCCTCCTCCTCCTCCTCCTTTCCCTCAACTTTATAAAGAACCAGTAACACACTGTGGTGCATAACTGTTCGCTAAGTTCCCCTAGCTTTGTTGGCTGTACGCCAAAGCCTGGGTCCCTGTCCACTCTGCCCTATTTTCAGCCCATCTGTAGGTTGTTGTTTTTTTTTTTTTTTTTCTCCTCCGTCTTCCTTCTTCAACGTTTACCAGAGGGTTGTTTTAGCAATGCCCTTGGAGAGTATTGCACGGCCCACCCTACATTTTCTTTTTTGCTAACTGAGGCCAGTAGATCTTAGGACAGCCTGACTGCGCTTGATGGTTTGACGTACTTCTTCTTTGGTGAGATGATCGTCGTTTTTTTCTGATGTGTAGTAACCTGCGGTAATATGTCATTTACACTTCGATTCTTCTTTCAAGATCAACTGTGGGAAGAAGTCGATTTTATCTTGCCCCTGAATAATCGTTATGTCCTGGGACACTTGTAACTTTCACAGAAAAAAAAATTCGCGCACTTTAGCATTGTTTTAGGTCTCATCACCTTCCCGTACAATCTCAGTGACACTGCTGTCCCGCCACACATCCCGGCAGTTATGTACACAGCCAAATCCAAAACATGCCCTGTCACGTGTGAGGGTGTAACGAGCTGCAGCCAGCGAACACCCGAACTCCCATTCCAGTGAACCGAAAAAAGGTACGTGCCTAGACTCGCCCATCTTCTGTGACACGCAGATGAAGAGGGACACGTGCCTTTATCATTCCATGGAGCTGTTTCTGGACCATGCCCCAAATCACTCACCTGGGAGTGGTTTTTGGAACGAGGTAAGAATAGTTCGTACTCAGGTCCACAGTCCTTCCCCGTCAAACTGAAGTGCTTTATTGGAAACATATTTTGTTACTTGAGACACCTTGAGGATTTTGAAGGAGGGGGGGGTGATTCTGAAACGAAATGGGTGGGCAGGAGGCGGGGTGGGGGTGGGGTCAGGATTTTTTACTCATCGGGAGATGGATTTGGGTAGTGCCCTTTCTCAACCGCCGGGGACTGATTTTGGTAGTGGAGTGATTCAGGAACGTTACACCGGCACGTGTAGTCCATACGGAGCAATTTCGGACTCAGTGTCGTTTTTCGTCAATATTTTCCAAAGTAAAAAGAAGACAACGTGAATTCATCAATCTTTGACACCATAACCTTTCCATAACATTGATGAGATGCAAATATACCAAATCCCGAAAACAACAGAAGAACGGCATACTAATTCAAATGTCATCAACATTCCGGGGTCGTTTGATGTGGATGCACCATTCTTTCCCTGATTCCCTCAAGTGATATGTTATTTGTCATCTCATACATCTTTGACAAACATTAATGAGATACAATTACAAAAAACTCGGAAAACAGCTAACAGCGGCCCAGATGGGGGGTGAGGGGAGGGGGGGGGGGGGGGGGGGGGGGGGTGGGGGGTGCTACTCATTCAAATGTCATTCAAAAGTCATCTGCTGGAAAGAAGATTCCGGGGCTGGTTTGTAATGGATGGCGCGTTTCCTCCCAGAAGGAATATGCTATTGTCCAATGCGAGCACTTTCGTGTTGCATCTATTAGTTATTCAATTACAATCATGTTGTTCATATCCGAGTTGTACCTACGTCCTCAGAGGTAATCTTCCAGACGAGTAAAACGAACTCGTGGTGTTTTTTTACTAATATTGTATCAGTAAAATGTCAGGCGTTTGTAGAAACTAATTGGTTTCGAATCCAATGATACCGTCTTATTAAACGCAGATATTTGTAGAAACCAACAGGTTTTGATTCCAGTGGACTGAACCCTTTTTTTCTAATCATCTTTTTTTTTTCTCTCCAGAAAGTTTTGCAGTTAAAGTTAAGGATAGAAAGTAGGTACTCTTGTCGGCACATTCAAATGTTCAGTTCTTTTTTAAGACAATCTATCACTACCAAGAGTGAAGAGAGCTTAAAAATCTACTATTCTGGTTCGCTAGAAGTATATTTAGTTCGTCTTTCTCATAGATCTGGAAGGAAATCGACCTATTCCCCCGACAGCGGACTTCATTTAGCCCGGCAAAATGGCTAGAGTAACCGTGAATACATGCATTGTGTCCTGCTGATGAGAAGGTATCGGCCTGGAAGTCACTTACTACTTCAGCCTGAATCCTAGCCTAGACAGTGTTCGATGTTCAATCTTTGTATTTTGTAAAATAGCTCTTCAGGAACATATGTCTGTCAACCTCAGAAGACTGAACAAGTTGGCGAATACTTTCCTTACTTTGCTGACTGGTACAACACAAACACAGATATTGTGTTTGAATGCTTCCAGCACTGCAATTTGTAGTGTTCTTTCTTATTTCCTCTTTTTTTTTAAAAAAAATCGATAGATTATTCATCATCGTTGTGGTGTATTGCCTTTAATTTATTGTTTTTTTTTAAGGTGGATTTTTCTTCTTGCAACCTTCACTCCTCGGTCTGTCTTTTTTTAAGCACTGCACAAACCGTACGAACAATCCCAGTGGAAAACTGCCCATGGGATGTCTGTCACAATCTTATTGTGGTTGCCAAACCTTAACGGGAGTTGAGAGCGTTTGAGAGGCATAGATCACTGCGCTGTTTATCGTCGTCGAACGAAGAGTCCCCCCCCCCCCCCCTCCTCTCTCTCTCTCTCTCTCTCTCTCTCTCTCTCTCTCTCTCTCTCTCTCTCTCTCTCTCTCTCTTCTCTCTCTCTCTCTCTCTCTTTTTCCAGTCCAGGGTCATCTTCCTTTGGGCAGCATGCCTTATATGGTCATGAACAGCCACAGAGCACACACAATAGGGAAAAGGCGCTGTGCACGTGCTTGAGTGACGTGGTGTGTGTGGTGTGTGTGTGTGTGTGTGTGTGTGTGTGTGTGTGTGTGTGTGTGTGTGTGTGTGTGTGTGTGTGTGTGTGTGTGTGTGTGTGTGTGTGTGTGTGTGTGTGTGTGTGTGTGTGTGTGTGTGTGTGTGTGTGTGTGTGTGTGTGTGTGTGTGTCAGTGTTGTTTGTGTGTGTGAGTGAGTGTGTGTGTATGAGTGAGTATGTGAGTGCGTGCGTGCGAGGAAGGGACAAGGAAGCAACGTTCGCCCCTATGGCGCAGCAGTGATACTCCAAACCTAAAACAGTACTCAGAGAGAGCAGAGACCTCCCTCAAAGTCAAACAGATCCCGGATCCACCCTGCATTCCAGATCCGCACTACGGATCCACACCAAAAAAAAAAAAAAAAAAAAAAAAAAAAAAAAAAAAGCTACAGACTCGTCCTTGGGCAACACTTCATCTTGCCACTATGAGTCGCTTAAAATTGGTCCATCACTTGTTACGTCATTTCGATGACGGACACTGGATCCGTCCTCGGAACGAGATCTGCATCGCCGATCCGCAGCAAAAATGTTATGGATTCGTTCTTGAGCCAGTCGTGGAAATTGGTTTCAGTACTTTTTGTGCAATCCTG
>JADBJO010000965.1:103291-105791 GCA_016801955.1 Conus betulinus | reverse complement strand
TCCATTTGTGCCTGCAATTGTTTATGATCTCAACTTTTGAATTCAGAGTTGCTAGATGAGGTTTGCATAATATCAGCCACTTTTCTGTAGAACATAGGTTGCATTTTTTAGAGATATTATTGTATGGTGCTGCTCTTTTTATAATTTTCCAAGATATATTGTAGTCTATGTTTTTATCTTTAAGTTTCCAAATGTGTTTACTTAGTTCTGTTTGTTTTTTATATTTTTCATTTTTGAAGGACTGTTTATGGTTTGCATATCTAGTTTTAAAATGGTTTGCAGTAATCCCTATGTATGTTTCTTTGTCACTGTCAGTTGTAACTGTGGCTTGGTATACAATATTATTGTAAAGGCATTTATTATTCAGGGGGCATTGATCTTTTTTAGTGCAGTTACAAGATGTCTTTTGTTACCCTTTTTGGCTGTGTTGCCTTTAGTTTTGTTAGATGAGTCAATTATGTTTTTGAGGTGGGCATACATGAGTATGATAGCTTGATGGTGTTTTTATTGAATATTTTAGATAGTACATGTTCTTTTGGAAATGATGTTATAAGAATTTTGAAGAATTCTTTTCCTACATTAGTCTTTATTCTTCCGTCATATGGGGGATTATACCATATGATCTTCCTTTTTCTGTTTTTCTTATTACTGTTCATGTTATTATCTGGGTTGTATTGTAGTTTGTAGTTGTAGCCACTTTATTCAGTGCCTCTTGGTATTCAGCTGCTGCACTGTTGAATACTTTCTCGTTGCATGACAGGTTAGACAGTCTTTTGTTTATGCCATTGGGTATGGTTTTTAGGATAAAAGGTGGATGGTTACTTTTGATGTCTACGTAGATGGGGTATATCGTTAGGTTTTTTATATGGTTTGTATACATGGTCATTAAGGTCTAATGTTATGTCTAGGTAGTTTACTACCTTCTTGTTGGCTTCTACTGTGATTTTTAAGTTATGGCTTTGGAAGATTTTACAAAGTTCTTTTTTTCTTATTTTCAATGGTTTTTGGTTTATTGTTTAGCGCGGCAAGGCCGTCGTCTCTGTACAAGCCAACCTGTTTACCAAGTGTTTTCTGTATATTGAATAACATGAATAGTCCAACTAGTTCACATGTTTCGGCACCATCATATGAACCCATTGTGACATCAAATGTGGAATTATTGCTGTTTTTTTTTGTCCAAGTATCATTACTGCTGTGGAGTAGAGTTTTTTTTAGTGTGGAAGATGATTTCCATCTCAGCCTCTGTTATGTTTGTGTATTGTTAGCAAATTTTAAAGCTTTGGTAAGCAATTCCTCATCTATAGATGGATAAAAATCCACTATGTCAAAGTGATGAACACTGTGTGTTTTCTGTTTGTTAATTTCCTTGAACCATGGATAACTTCATAGCTATTTTTCCCAAAGGTTGTATTCAGTGTTTGATTTTATGTCCTCTATAGACTTTTCCAGAATTTTTTTGCTTATTTTGCCTAATTCAGACTTGGATGGGTTTATTAATCTACATGTTGGGTTGTTGGGGAAATTAGGTTTGTGATCTTTAAGTGTTATAAAAGCTTCTTTTATTGCTGTTGTTTCTATCCTATCATTTAGATCCATACGGTGCACAAGTTCTTTTTCTTTTTTACAAATGCTGTCATATGTGGTTTTATCAGTTTTTTTGTAGTTTTTTTCTGAATATTTTTGTTGAGGAGTTGAGAGTATTCATTAGGTTCCATTTTATAGAAATTGCTTGTCTTATCAGCCTTTGCGAATACCTTTTTGTGTCATTTTGAATTTGTTTTATTCATTTTGTAATTTTGTTTGGAAATTGTTGTATGATTTTCTGAATTCAATATTGGCTATTAGTCTTTTCATATTGTCTTCAAAAGGTTTCATTTCCTCTATTATAGGTGGCGATCTCCATGACTTAAAACCGTATGTTTTTTTATCTTCACATTTTGCATCAGGGTTCAGAAAGAAGAACGCCTTCCATCTCATGTTGCGCACAAATTTTTCAGTCTGCTCTATTAGTTTTTTGATGTAAGATTGTGGGTTAGAAAACGGTATATTTTTAGTGGACTGCCCAAAGTTGATTTTCTCCATTTTAAATTTAGGTTCTGTCAGGCTACAGTGCTCAACGTAAGGAGCGATTATCACAAATAAAAATAGAGAGAGCCGGCAAGAACTCCAAAAATGCTCAACCGGGAAGGGAGCGACATAAGTTTAAAAATATGATTAAAAAGGAGATTAAAAAAAAAACACCAAAAAACTTGTTTCAAGCTCTCTGCTCTCTTCAGGGTGTTTATTTTGGGCACGCTACCGGTGTTATATATATATGTGTGTGTAAAGCGTGAGTTCTGCATGTGTTTCACGTGGCCTGTATCTTTTACAATTTTGGTTTTTTGGGGGATGCGTTCAGGGAGGGTGTGTTAAGGAATGGTGTGTTGACAAGAATTTCCATTTGTGCCTGCAATTGTTTATGATCTCAACTTTTGAATTCAGAGTTGCTAGATGAGGTTTG
>JADBJO010000965.1:73391-103168 GCA_016801955.1 Conus betulinus | reverse complement strand
TGTATGCCCAACCTCAAAAACATAATTGACTCATCTAACAAAACTAAAGGCAACACAGCCAAAAACTGATAGTGACAAAGAAACATACATAGGGATTACTGCAAACCATTTTAAAACTAGATATGCAAACCATAAACAGTCCTTCAAAAATGAAAAATATAAAAACCAAACAGAACTAAGCAAACACATTTGGAAACTTAAAGATAAAAAAATAGACTACAATATATCATGGAAAATTATAAAAAGAGCAGCACCATACAACAATATCTCTAAAAAATGCAACCTATGTTCTACAGAAAAGTGGCTGATATTATGCAAACCTCATCTAGCAACTCTGAATTCAAAAGTTGATCATAAACAAATTGCAGGCACAAATGGAAATTCTTGTCAACACACCATTCCTTAATACCCCCTCCCTGAACGCACCCCCCAAAAAATCAAAATTGTAAAAAGATACAGGCCATGTGAAACACATGCAGAACTCACGCTTACACACACACACACACAATATATATATAACACCGGTAGCGTGCCCAAAATGAACACCCTGAAGAGAGCAGAGAGCTTGAAACAAGTTTGTTGGTGTTTTTTAATCTCCTTTTTAATCATATTTAAAACTTATGTCGCTCCCTTCCCGGTTGAGCGTTTTTAGAGTTCTTGCTGGCTCTCTACTTTTATTTGTGAGATATATATATATATATATATATATATATATATATATATATATATATATATATATATATATGGATGTATGTATATTAATTTTCTGAACATATGATATATTTTTCTCTGTATTATATATTATTAATGTTCTGATCGATGACGATTGTGAATGCTCGCATAAAACCACATGGATGCCAGGTAATCGTACACCTCTATTTGCAAAACTATGAACGGCATGCTTTTGTTCAACTTTGTCAGGATTTCCACTCTAAAGAAATGTAAAACTCAGCAATGCATTTTACCCCAGTGAAGTAGGTTTGGTACTAACAATTGAGAACATACCTTTTTTTTTTTTTTACACAACAAGAGAGTTAAAGGCTGCGACTTCATCTAACGGCGTGCACATCAATTACGAAAGTAAACATCTATTTTATAAAGATATGATCCTATCTGGAACTAAAGGAAATCCTAAATGAAGAGTGATTAGTAAAAACAGTGGATAATAAACAAGTAGGTTAACTCTGACTCGCTTGACGAGTCTAAGCACATCCACAGCTTTAAACGACTGCCGCTTACGACACCAAATCTTCTAGCACAAATGCCAACACACACACGCTTGCGCGCACGCACACACACACACACACACACACACACACACACACACACACACACACAGAGAGAGAGAGAGAGAGAGAGAGAGAGAGAGAGAGAGAGAGCAATGAGACATTCCCACTAGAAGGATGTACAAACTTGCCCTTACACTCTGCCCCTGCATATGTTCATCGCGAGAACAGCTAGAGAAATGAACGAACATAGATCAACTTTTATTCAATATATCTTTTGAAATCTTGAACGTAGCTCAACAACGACAACAACAACAGCAACAACAACAACAACAACACACACACACACACACACACACACACACACACACACACACACACACACACACACACACACACACATACACACGCATATGCTCTCTCCCTCTCTCTCTCTCTCTCTCTCTCTCTCTCTCTCTCACACCCATCACAACAGCCGTCCCCTGCTTGTCAAAGGCAAATAAGATTTATTGCATTCCTGATGTATACGCGTCCCCATTATCATCACCCCTACCCGTCCCCCATAACCTCGCAGCCCATCCGCTTTCCATGGCTGATGTAGAAGATATAAATCATTTACATTTGTTACCTGTCACATTAGATTTTTGTTTGACATGCCCGCCTTTAGCAAAACATGTGTGTGGTGTTTACGTTAAGCAAATACCGTTAAGCATAAGTACATAATGTACAGATGCATGGATGCGATGCGACATGTTGAATGTGTTTACAATTCCTGACTTGTGCTTGTGTTTGAATTATGTGATCTTAGTGTCATACAGAGTTAATTGTTGAAATGCAATCATCTTAATTTCACTAGGGTGCTTCATTTTGAAACTTAAGAATCTTTTAGCAGTTTGATTGTTCACACGGTGTACCATGCCGTCATGAAACTTGTACTAATTGCATGTCTTCTACTTTGTCTTCCTAAAAAAACAAAAAAAACAAAAAAACTAGTTCACTCAAAAACGAGTGTGTCACCAGCGCGCATGTTAAAAAATAAAATAAAATAAAAAAATAAAATAAAATAAAATAAAGTGCGACTCAGCCTGTTGGCCCTGGAGCAAAATTTGGCAACAAGGGGTCACACACGATATTCAAAAAAGTTCAAAGCAATGGCCAGGTCCAGGCCTAGGTAACCATAAAATATCTGGGGAAGTTAAAATAGAAAAATCAGTCAATATGCAGATTTCAAGACTGTCGTATCAATTTGATTTTGAAATGAGACTGCATTTGTGGCAGTCTTGATGGCACCCGGCAGTGAGTTCCACAGCTTACAGAACTGGGATAAAATGAATGTAAATGGCTGTCAAATATTTGATGCAGATATGGCATAAGATTGACCGCCACTCCTGGTGGTGCTACTTTTATTCAATACTACGTGTCCCACTGGAATATCAATTAGTTTAGCTCAGCCTTTGAAGAAGGTATTCAGTTTGATAAAAGCTCTTCTCTCTTCTAAGGGCTTCCATTCTGATTTCCTCATGTTCTTCCTAGTGTTCCTTTTTTCTCTGATACGGTTCCCTGTTACGAACCGTGCTGCTCTCTCTTTCTGAAATCTTTTCGAGGTTATCAATGTCCTTTAGACTATAATGATCCCAGACTGAGCAACTATATTCCCAGTACTGGTCTAACCAGTGCTTTTTCTTAGCAGTCATCCTTAACCTTTTGGGGACAGTCGTTGATATTCCTGTATAAGAAAGCTTAGATGTTGTTTGCTTTCTTACATACTAAATTGTAATGTATCAATCTGAAACATGAAACACACACAAAAATCATGAAAGTGCCTAAAGCCAGACACATGCATTTCATCCCCTCCCCCCTTTTTTTTTCGCTGTGTGTGTGTGTGTGTGTGTGTGTATGTGTGTGTGTGTGTGTGTGTGTGTGTGTGTGTGTGTGTGTGTGCGTGCGTTTAATCTATTGCTGATGTCTGTACAGAAACTTTTATTTTTTACGTCTGAAGCAAAACAAAAAACTGTCAAAAATGTTCTTCAAATAATGAAACGATTCACATCACTCTAAGAAGATTTGTGTATAAGGCATAAGTGCTGCAAACACATAATTGATTAAAATTCTGTATACGTAAGTAAATAGAAAATATTTCAAGTATTCTATATCTGCATGAAATAATGGCGAGAAAAAAAATGTGGGGAGAGAGAGAGAGAGAGAGAGAGAGAGAGAGAGAGAGAGAGAGAGAGAGAGAGAGAGCAGAGACAGAGACAGACACAGAGAGACAGACAGACAGAGAGAGAGACAGACAGACAGAGAGACAGAGACAGAGAGAGAGAGAGACAGAGAGAGAGAGAGAGAGAGAGAGAGAGAGAGAGAGAGAGAGAGAGAGAGAGAGAGAGAGATCTTCTCTTTGGAAGAGTATTGATTGGCCGACTCTGTCAAAACAAAAAAATAAGGCTGATGAGTCGTCTAAAGACATTCATGTTCCTCTGTGGGGGAAAATGCATTTGATGAGCTGTCTAAAGACATTCATGTTCCTCTGTGCGGGAAAAATGCATTTGATGAGCCGTCTAAAGACAGTCATGTTCCTCTGTGGGGGAAAAATGCATTTGATGAGCCGTCTAAAGACAGTCATGTTCCTCTGTGGGGGGGAAAATGCATTTGATGAGCTGTCTAAAGACAGTCATGTTCCTCTGTGGGGGGAAAATGCATTTGATGAGCCGTCTAAAGACAGTCATGTTCCTCTGTGGGGGAAAATGCATTTGATGAGCGGTCTAAAAGACAGTCATGTTCCTCTGTGGGGGAAATGCATTTGATGAGCCATCTAAAGACAGTCATGTTCCTCTGTGGTGAAAATGCATTTCATGAGCTGTCTAAAGACAGTCATGTTCCTCTGTGGGGAAAATGCATTTGATGAGCCATCTAAAGACAGTCATGTTCCTCTGTGGTGAAAATGCATTTCATGAGCTGTGTCTAAGACATTCATGTTCCTCTGGTGGGGGAAATGCATTTGAAAAGTAATAAAAGAAAACGGAAAAATTTGTGTTGAGCGAGGATCCCTAGATGAGCATGAGCATGTCCTTAATGAAAAAGGAATAGTTTTTTTTTTGTTTGTTTGTTTTTTGTTTTTTTTTTTTCAGAACAGAGAAACACACTTGCTGATTTATATGGAGATCGTTCGCTCAAGTATGAAGGCTCTGGTTGAAGGATATCCATCGCTTAGTAGCTGGAAAGATTGAATTTCAAATTGATGGTAGACAGAGCAGCCAACTGATGAACAAAACAAAGTACTGTTTCTGATGCTCATGTTTTGGGGCAAAAAGCTTCTTCAAAGACAAAATACAATTTTCTAGTGAAAAGAACAAGCTTTGGATGTTCTCTGACCGTCATCAGTCACTTTCGGGGAAATGCGAGTGCAGAGAGTCTTTCATGACATGGAGCAGTGACCGGATGGTGCGTGACACAGAGTGTAGAGAGTCTTTCATGACATGGAGCAGAGACCGGATGGTGCGTGACACAGAGTGTAGAGAGTCTTTCATGACATGGAGCAGTGACTGGATGGTGCGTGACACAGAGTGTAGAGTCTTTCATGTCACGGAGCAGTGACTGGATGGTGTGTGAAACAATGCCAACAGATCTTCAGGGAAAAGGGGAAAAATAAAAGAAAATGGAAGCAGAAGAACACTGAGGCAGAGACTGAAAAAAAAACTGTGACACTATTCCACGCTGGAACAAGGTCAGATGCTGGGGATGGCTGAAATTTACATAGTGGACAAACGAATGCACATGAATGACATAGGCGGAGCAAAACCACACTAGTGTGAACTTATGTTCCATTATCTTTTTTGACGAATTTATCTCAAGGAGAATAAATATAAAAAAAAAACATTAAACAGTAATAAAAATGGGGATGCTGCTGCTACTGCTGCCACTGCAGATGATGATAATGAGAGAGAGAGAGAGAGAGAGAGAGAGAGAGAGAGAGAGAGAGAGAGAGAGAGAGAGAGAGAGATTCTATTGATGCTTAATGGACACTGGTACAACTACCTACTTACATTCAAATACAGCGTTTAAGTCGTTTCCTTTCGGAGCAATCGTGGGTATAAAACCATGTCAAACAGCCACGTCGCCTGACAGCCAACAACGTCTGTGGCAAGTTGATAGATCAGAAATCAGACTCAGGACAAAAACGGTAATCTGGAACTGCAGAAGTGCCATGGAAAATGCTGCCGTTCTCTGGATATTGTGGGGATTCTTAAGTAGTGGGAAAAGTCAAAACACTTCAAATGTGACACAAGTTCAAACCACCAGCATCTATACGACATCCCCTTCGTTACTACGTGGAAACACAACCATGGGTGCTACGAAGAAGCGGCACGCTCGCTACAAAGTGATTTGTTTACTGACGATGTTCAACGTGTTCAACACATCAATAAATCATACAGACCTACTATGTCTTTCCGTGGGGTCGTTGAAGCAATACTCTCAGACACCGGACAGCACACGGATAATTTCTGGTGTCAAAATGCCATCTTACAACTTGACATCCTGTTTCTTTAGCCTTTTTCCTGACTTCTTTAACAATAAAGAACACACATGGTCATATATTTGTCAATGGCATCTTCCACGAATACTTACAATGTAACGTTAGAATAGAAGTTCCGTGTCACAAAGTAGTACACTTTCGAGTTCATCGGGAAGAGAGTATTGAAACTAAAGTACCTAAGACTACGAACTTCGCTCCATGGTTTTGGGACAGGCGGAGTAGCTGTTCGTGTTTCGGTACTAGCTTTACTTCTTTGGGAAATTCAGCTTTCCTTCGTCTCTCTATTACGGCTTTGAATCCTGCAACTGTGAAACTCTCTTTGGACTTTTCTGCTGTTGAGTCAGATTTTCAAATAGTTCATGTATCCCAGTCAGCAGGTAGGTACACCCGTGCAGGTGAATGCACACACACTCTCTCTCTCTCTCTCTCAAACACACACACACACACACACACACACACACACACACACACACACACCACACACACACACACACAACACACACACACACACACGCATGGACACACACACACACACACACACACACACACACACACACACACACACACACACACACACACACACACACACACACACACACACACACACAACACACACACATGCATGGACACACACACACACACACACACACACACACACACACATACACACACCACACACACACACACAACACACACACACACACACACACACACACACATACGCACACACACTGATGCTGATGACATTGCAATATGGATTAATGTATCTTTAAAGAAAAGAACAAATTTACGTCACATAAATTATATCAGAAGCTCTTTCAGAACGAGCTGGATAAATTAAATAGTTGTATGCATTTGAACGGCTTTCAATTCTCTGTTGAAAAGACACATTTGGTTCTCTTTAGCTAAGTAACTTGCCTATATTCTTTCTGGGAGGACGGGAATTTTTTATAAACTTGAAGTAAAATTTTTAGGCGTCCCTACTTACACCAAAACTAAACTGGAAAAAACATATAGACTCGATAGTTACTAAAGCGGTTAAAAGTTTGAATTTTCTAAAAATTGTCAGTCATTCTCCATGGGGACAGGATCCCAAAGTTTTGTTGCGTTTAGCAACCAGTCTTGTACGATCAAGACTGACTTACGGACAGGAGGTATTCTTTTTCAGCTCCGCGATCGCATTTAAAGAAACTTCAAAGAATGACAGTAAAGCTGTAAAGTTGGCCCTGGGTGTACCTGCGCACACTAAGTCCTCTGAAGTTTATAAGATAGCAGGCCTTTTGCCACTTGATGAAGAAAGGGAAATAAGTTCTGTAAAATATGTAGTGAGACGGATTGCCGTCGACGACCTTGTAGAGTTAAATACACGATCCGACATTGATTTTTCGAGAAATGCACAGAAAAATTCAAATTTAGAGACGCTTCGTTCATATGTTTTCAGACGTTTTTTAATTCATCAAAGATTAACCCACACGAGGTAGCGCCTCGCGTACTGTTCTGGTTCCGCCGTACCCCCTTGGGAACTAACGGAAGTAAAAGTTAACATTTTTTCTTCTGATCTAAATAAAGCATGTCGCCGCATGTGTTTAGCAGCATCTGTCAAAATTGACATGGGAAGAAAAGTTTACTAACTATTTGAAAGTATACACTGATGGCTCAGTTCTTGATGATGATAGTGCGGGATCTGGCTTTGTAATTCCAGATTACAAAGCTGAAAAATCATATTATTTAGGTAAGGGTCATTTCATATTTACAGCTGAACTTGTTGCTGTCCTGATGGCATTAAATCATTTAATTTCCTTGCCAGTCTCAATATTTAATATCCTGTTTTGTGTTGATTCACAGTCAGTATTAAAAAAATTCGCATTGTTTTTTGAAAATACACAGAGAGAGGAATTACTATTTGAGATTAAGTACATGTTGCACTGTCTTTACATGAAAGGTACTAATGTTGTATTTTCGTGGGTCCCATCGCACACCTCCTTCATTTTTAACGATCAAGCAGATAGAGCAGCAAAAAGGGGAGCAAAGAATATATTAGGTAGTATTAAGGTTGACTGTCCTTTGTCACACAAGGAAATTAGTCATATAATCGAAAGGGATTTCTGGAGTCAATACAGTTCCTCATCAAAACCTCGTCAGCAATCTCTGTCAAACTTTGTGTCGATTAGCCGACTGGTTTCAAGCCTGACTTTTAGACTTTTATGTCATTCCCTACGAACCAAGTACTGCCAGATTGTTAAGTGTGTATGTCATGGTGATCTTTCAGTTCAACATGTGATTTTTGATTGTGAACTAACGAAACCCTTTTTGAATGGTGTTATACCAAGTGCTGACACTGAACATGTTAATGTGTTTGACTTTTTAGATTCGTTGCCAGTTATTTCTCTTGTTAAAATAACGAGACACCTTTTGGAAAGTCCATTAAGGAACACTGCATAATTATAATCGTAAGTTAGATTACTTTAGTTATTTTTCTCTAATTTTTCATAGTTACTGTCCTATCATTCATCTATCCTTTATTTTTGTTCTATGTAACCACATCGTCCCCTCTCCTCTTTTTTATGATAATAGTCTAAAATTGTAAACACTATGTTATTTAGACGTCTGTAATCACCTATATGTGTGACGAGACGTTAAAACAGAATTCCTTCCTTACACACACACACACACACACACACACACACACACACACACACACACACACACACACTATTATGATAATAGTCTAAAATTGTAAACACTATGTTATTTAGACGTCTGTGTTTGATTTTAAACCTGGGAGAAGACACTTATGAGATTGATAGTAGTCACTTTTCCTGTAAATGGTAAGGAGGTAGAAAGATTGAAATTGATCCAAAAGAATCAATTCGACCGGGGAAATAGACTACAATTACCATCAGCAGTACATATGAAAAATACAGTTGTCAGTTTTTGAGTCGACATGGAGTGAGAGAGAAAGGGAAATAGAAGTCTGAACATTGTGTTGAGAAAGAAACATGGATGTCACAAATTATTAGTCATCAAACGTGACTTTTTTTTTGACTTGCAGGCGAATTTACGATGCATTGATAAAGCTATTTAAGGACACTTACAAGTTAGGATTGGCTACAATGTCTGTTCAAATGTTAATGTTTTTTGTTGTCTGGCAGTCCCTTGGGTTGTACACTAGATGATTCAAACATTATGCCAGCCGTAACAAATACGTTTTAAAAAGCATGTGTGTGTGTGTGTGTGTGTGTGTGTGTGTGTGTGTGTGTGTGTGTGTGTGCGTGCGTGTGTGTGTGTTCGTTCTTTAGTTTTACGTCTGTTCACCCTTAAGTGATATTAGACGGGAAGGTTGTGTGTGTGTGTGTGTGTGTGGGGGGGGGGGGGGGGTAGGAGAAATAAAGTTATGAAAGAAGAGATTGTTAATGCATGCGTTAATATTGTTTAGAGAGTGTGTGGTAGTAAAAAATATATGCTTTTCCTACATGCCTACACCTACAATTCCATATAATGATCAAGCTTTATATGGGATATGAATTGTTGAAAAATGACAGAATTGTTAGAAAGGAAGTGAAGTTTTCTTTCTGTATCAAACGTGACATAACAATTAACAGAAGATTAGTATAACAAACAATTGAATCCAACAATAAATTAACTATTCAAAGGAAAATACCAATAGGACTAAGGTGTAAAACTTCTGAGAACACATTTAAGAAGATGGAAGTCATTTAACACTTCCTGAACAGTTAATGGTATTTGACGAGTCAGTAAATCCCCTGTAGTTTTTTGGTCATTAGTTCTTTGATACCCAGACAGTGTAAATCAGATGGCTGATAGAAATTTGATTTCCACATACACATTTAATATCTTTAGAAAATTTTTGTTTTAAAAGCATTTTAAACGAATTTTGAACATCAGAGAACTAATATGTCTTGAACTTGTATCAGATATGTGATTTAAATTAATTTGGAATTTATTGTGCTGACGCTTTTTATACAATTGTGTGAATAATGGCTATCTGATGTCTTCAGCATGTTTTCAAACTTATCTTTTGCTAGTTTTTCAAATGTGATTATAATACTCGTTGCAGATCTAGATTTATGTTAGCTAGAATTGCCCCTTCAGTAATACGTCCTGCACTTTTAGCTGCTCTATCAACCAGTTCATTGGCATATATTCCACAATGGGAAGGAACCCAGTAAAAAGTTACACTAATGTCTTTACATGCCAACTGATGAATTACATGTCTGATTTCTAGTACCATTTCAAGACGTTTTTTTTGGCATTTTGATCTTTGATAGCTTGTAATGCCGATTTGGAATCTACACAGACTAATATTTTACAACTATTCATAGGTAACTCCTCAATATGGTGTAAAGCCATCAAAATAGCTAACAACTCTGCAGTAAAAACTGAATAGTGATTACCTATATGATATCGTTTTGACTGTTTTCATAGTAGGAATTACAAATGCTGAACCTGCATTGCCATTATCAAGTACAGATCCATCTGTGAATATTCTAATGTAATCACTATAGTAATTTTCCATGTGATCATTGACTAAATTTTTCAGAACGTTTGGAGATTGACTTTTGCTCAATTCTGTATGATCAATATCAAAAGTAGGTTTAATTTGTTCCCAAGATGGTACAGGTAAAAAGATGGCTTAATTGCTATTTTTTTTTACTTTTTAATTCTGTAGAATTAATCATGTCTGAGACAAACGAATTATTTGGTTGCAAACAATGTATTGTCTTAGCCCTGTTAACAAAGTCATGCGTAGAATTTAACTTTGTTTCTTCATTACAGCATGAGTATGTGCCAAAGGATTTTAATACAAACTTAGCTGAAGAGATTTTCCTATGTTCATCAAGAGGAAGAACTCCTGCTTCTTTATATAATCCAAGATTGTAAGCATGAGTCGGCACTCCAGTTTAAAGGCTTTACAATCTATACTTTGTAGTTTGTTTAATAACTGTTTTGGTGCACTAAAAAAGATTCCTGGCCGTAGGTTAAACGCGAACGAACTAAGGAATTAGCAAGACATAAAGTGCTTTTGTGTCTTGACCCCATTGCTGTTAACTAATAATTTTGAGAAAATTTAAAGCTTTTCTGGCTTTATTTAATATATAGTCTGTATGTTGATTCCACGTAAGTTTTGGATGATAAATTAAACACCTAGAAACCTTACGCTTTGCGAATAATTAATGATACTGCCACCCATAGTGAAATCAGGCAGTTTTTTCTGGGTTATGCCCCCGAATTAAAAAGTACCATATGTGTTTTTTTTCTAATGATAAAGAAAGTCCATTTTCCCTTCATAAATATATCGATTTTATTTAGTTCGCGTTGTTGGTATTTTTTTTTTGGTGTAGTTAAGTGCTCTGATTGGCGTTTTACGCTTCATTGTCACCTTCATCCACATGCATATATCATCTGCATACTGGGCTAAAACTGTAGCTTTTGATAGATTATTGGGAAGATCTGCTATGAGTATATTGAATAAAATAGGTGAAATAACCGAGCCTTGTGGAAGACCCATCTGAAGTTCTCTGGACTTAGAATATGTGCTTCCAACTCTTACCTGTATGAAACGTTGTGATAAAAAAAAAATTGTATATTGTTATATATATTACTATCTATATTGTAGTTTTTAAGTTTTTGGAGTAATGGGTAATGCCATACTTGATCGTAAGCTTTTTTCACATCAAAAAAGGTTGCTAGAATATTTTCCGACTGCCAAACTGCTGTTTAATTTGTGTCGTAAGTTTTACTAAATGTTTCAGTAGTGGAGCGACCTTTTTCGAAAAGCGGCTTGATTTTTAGGAATAATGTTTTGTTTTTTTCACAGAAATGAACTAGCCTACTTGAGACTATTTTTTCCATTAACTTGCATACATGAGATGTTAAGGAGATGGGTCGATAGCTGTTTTTTATCAGTCTGAGGTTTTCCTTGCTTGTGTATAGGGATAACAATGGAGTGTTTCCAGATAAGAGGCATTTCACCATTAGACCAGCATTTCTGCATCAAAGAATGTAAAATTTGAACTACATTTTGGGTAAATGCTTTACAATTCATAAGATATCCCATCTAGTCCTACAGACGTCTTATTTTTGCCCATATGTGAAATACATTCAATTACTTCTCAAGTGTTATATTTGAATTTACATAGCTTTTTAATAGAGGTTATTAAAACTATGATCTGATGTAATATCACTTTCCTCCTCCTTTTTTCTGTATTGTCTACTTTCAGTTGATAGTCCAGTAATTCTACTGCAATTTGCATACTAATCAGCAAATGCTTCTGCTTTCTCTTGATTAGAGGGTATATCTGAACTCTCCAGTTTGATTGGGCATTGGGGTAAGTTTATCCCATTCTTCATGGTTTTCATTTTTTTTCCCATACCTTTGCATATTTTTTATAGTTATATACTGCATTAGTACAAAAATGATGACCAATATTGTCTTTTTTGCTTGTGCGTTAACTGTATTTGCTTTGTTTTTTTTTGCTTTTTTGGATTCTTGGTGATTAGGAATTGAATTATCCTTTAAGTAATTTTCACATTTTTAATCCATTTTTCAGCTTTGGCCTTTTCACACAATCATCGTTCCACCAAATATTGCCAGAATGTTTATATGATTTCTTTCTTTTAGACTGGGAATGATTGATTAGCAGCACTTAGGACTGCATCAGTAAATATAGAATACAATTCATTGATGTCTTTATCATCGACGTCTTCAACATGAAATGTTGATAAAAGTTCTGAAAAACTTATCCCAGTTAGCATGTTTGTAATTGTACTTCGGGATTTTATCCTCTGTTAGATCCTTGTTTTTTGTGCTAGAGAGTTCAAAGCTAGTAATACACAGAATATGGTCACTATTAAGGCTATCATTTAAAGAATCCCATTTACAAATGGCGCCAGATCTGGAGAAACAAGAGTTAGATCGATGGCTGTTGCTCTATGATAAGGATTATCAGGGATTCGCGTTATTCTACCGTCATTCAGAAGATACAATGATGAATCAACAATATTCTCAATGAAAACGGTTGCTAGTAATTTTTTCACAGTTCTTCTCCCAAAATGGTGAATGCGCATTAAAATCTCCTGCATGTTATTAGTACCTTTTTTTCCCTTGTCCGCTTGAAAACGTACGAATCCATTCTGTATTATTGTCATCTAAACCCTTTGGTAAATACACAGATATGACGGTTAATAAAGTGTTTATCAAACTTTACCGTCACTGCACAAGAATGTATACTGAGTAATTCTGATGGAACGGATTTGGGCACAGAGTGTAATTCACTCCTTCATGCACATAAATGGCAGTATTAATTTTCTCGTTAGTGTCTATCTTTTGGATGATAGGGGGAAAATAGTTATTGTCTAGTTTGGGGCAGCTTTTCTTCTTAACATTCAATGACTGAAGACTTAAAACATGGTATTGATGATGGGCTAAGTGTTTACTAGATGTTCATAGTTTGTGTTAATTGATCTGCAGTTCCACTGAAAAACGTTAAAATAATTCCCTAGTGACATATGTTTAAAGACTAAAGACAACATGGACAGAGGTAACCCAGCAGCAGTGTCACATTAAAAAAACATGGCGGCAGTGGGTGTGAGTTGACTAATAAAAGTTCCAGTCCTCCAGAGTGTAGAACCGGTTTGTGCCAGCTGGGAGGATGTTGGCCAGGATGGCCGTGGTACCAATGGCGACGTGAAGGACGGGCAGGTCTCTTGGGGATCTCCCACAGCAAGGCCCTCGTGTGTCGTCCAATGTCCCCCCGCCAGCAGACTGGAGCCCTCTTTGTCAGATTCACCTCGTCTCGAAGATGCTCCATTCTGATGTTTGTTATTTTGAATAAATGAAATGTTTTCCACCTCAAGCAACTCAGAATTGACTTTTGCATTAAACAGAATACGTTTTATATCGAGTTTCTTGTCTCTCTGACTGGAGTCAGTTTGCTGACCGCGAACTTAACTTTAGTGTGCTTTTTAGCTGCGGTTTTTAGCATCTGCACAAACGATGTGCTGATGTCTTCTGCAGCAGAAGTCTTTAGATCGTTAATGCAGCAGTGTACTACCACTGCATCAGGTTTCTCCTCGGCATCGTCAAGTTCTTGAAGACGTTGCTCTAGTCCCTTTACCTTATAGCTTCTTTGACGTGTCGCATTCAAATCGTACGATTTTCCAAGTCTCCTGTCGTCCACGCCGTTGGCAACCGAGTCATGGATCACCAGAACCTTCGGTAAGCTTAGTTTTTCTCTTCTTTTGCTTTCGTTTTCTTCTTGTTTTGACAAGCATCGTCACGACGTGATTTGACGTCATGTTTTACCTTTGCATCATTTCGATTAGAAGGTCTGACGTCATGTTCTGTTTTGATGTTCTTTTTCACCAATAACTGATTTTGCTCCTGCATTTACGGCTTTTTCTTGAGAAGAAAGTTGTCTCTTATTTATCAATGTGTTCGCAGGTGGGGTTTTGACCACTTCAGCATACGATGTTGTGTCTGTAGGACATATTTCTTCTGTTTGTGTAGCTGTTGTTGTCATGGAAACGTGGGGTTTGGCTATTTTCTCTAGGATCTTCGTTTGAGCTAAAACGGCATTTTCCAATGATTTGATACGATCTTCTAGAGTTACTTTCATGCCAAGAGCGTAATTTTCTTCACCGACCTCATTTGTTGTTGTAGATGACTCCGTTGAATGACGATGAGCTGATGTTGCTTGGGCAGCTGCAGGCATGGCTAGCGCCAGTAACGGAGTGTCGTCTCGCTGCTCGACTGTTTCGGCACAGTTCTGCTGGCGACGAGCATTTCCCAGTAAAGTTGACGAACGTCACGGTCGCAGGCCTGTTGATTTGGGCGCCGCTAACTTTCTGAAGGCTCTCGACTTCATGTTCCCCAACAACTCACAAAAACTGCCGCAGGTGTTTAAGCTAGCCATTGTGTGTGTCCGCCATCTTGTGTGTGTGTGTGTGTGTGTGGGCGTGTGTGGTCGGGGGTGGGTGGGTGGGGCGTGTGTGTGTGTGTGTGTGCGTGGAACGGTCAGCGCACAGTAGTTCCCGTGCGATAGATACGTTTGTTTTCCCAACAGACAACAACAGACAAACGAAACGATTGCTGAATATTTCTTAGTTTCACCAGGGCAGAAACAGGCGTTTTATAAATCTTTTTCTTATGTTTACTAAAAAAAAGTATATTTTTTTTTTTCCAGAACAAGACTAAGTTTATTTGATTGACTGAAAACGGAATGTTATGCTGTTACTTCAGAACAGGAGCTGATGTGTTAGTAACACCACAGTGTCATGGAAGTCGTATGATCTGTCCAGAAGAACTGGACGACTCACAATGAGTACATCTGGTAATAACCAATATCCACTTTTCTCCAATATGAAAAAATATACATATATAAGTGGCTTAAACATGTAACAAAAATCCATTCTCCCTATAGTCAATATCTATCTATGTTTCATTTAGTTTTGAAACAACAGAACAGATTTAAAGTTTTTTTTTTTTAAATCTTTCTGAACACCAGTCAATATCTCTATTTCATCAATATGAACAACAATACCTTCAACCTTTCACACAGAGAATCATTCTGCACAATCAACATTTAATACCAAACAGCAGAATGGCTTCAAAATTTGACAACACACAAAGTTATCCTGCACAATAGGAATATCTCTCTGTTGTATTCAATATCCAACAACAAAGTAGTTTGGTGACATGTAATAGGTGTTATTGTCATGGGAATAACATGGCTTATACAATAACAGTCTTGAGTTTCCTGTCTTCTTGAAGGTCAGGTTGCCAACAAATCTTTACAGAGATGATAATCTAAAAAAAAAAAAGAAAGGGAAATCCATTAGCAGGTGGACTGCTGTGTGACTTTCACTGTGCAGGTCACGTGCAAACACCAGGTGTGGAGCAGTGTGTCCCACGTTCACCGCTGGAGATGAGATAGTTGATATCTATGTTTCATTCAGCTAGAAACAACAGTATAGATTTTAAAGTTTTACAAAAAGTCATTCTGCACACCAGTCAATATCTCTTTTTCATTCAATATGAACCAACAATAGCTTCAACGTTTCACACAGAGAATCATTCTGCACAATCAACATTTAATACCAAACAGCAGAAAACTTCAAAATTTGACAACACACAACTTTATCCTGCGCAATAGGAAAATCTCTGTTGCGTTTAATATCCACCACAAGGTAGCCTAGTGGCATGTGATAGGTGTTATTGTCATGGGAGTAACGTGGCTTATACAATAACAGTCTCGAGTTTTTTTTGTCGTCTTCGTGAAGGTCAGTTTGCTAACAAATCTTTACAGAGATGATAATCTTAAAATTAAAAAAAAAGGAAAATCGAGGAGCAGGTGGACTGCTGTGTGACTTTCACTGTGCAGGTTACGTGCAAACACCAGGCATGGAGCAGTGTGTCCCACGTTCACCGCTGGAGAAAAGCTGTGTCACTCTGACCCCCGCCCCTGACCACGTGATCTTTCTCAGTTTCCCCAAGGGAGGAGTTTCGGGAGGCTGAGTCTGTTTTGTGGCTATTGTGGGGCAGATGGGGTTGATTACCGACACCATGAAACAGATGGAATACCAGACATGGCCGCGTCTTACCTCTTCCCCGATGACTTCCCCAGCTGCAAATCTCTTGAAAATACGTCAATGTCCATTCACCATAGCGATTGTTGTCAAAGAATATTACACATTTTTACGGATACAGACTTCGATTCTCATTCCACTTGAAAAGTGAAAAACCCAAACAGATTGGAGTCGTAAAGAAACGTTACGAGGCAACATGGAATTGTACCATATTCTCCAAGTCAGATCTGGTGCATCATTTTCCCTGTGACATGGTTCCCCAGTGTGCCAAGTCTGAAGATGAGGATCATTGCTCCTACACCTCTGACACATGTGGACTGAATAAGGTGTCTATTTCTTCACTATCATTTGTGTTCCATTGTGTATGCATTACATTTCTTGTTAAACTGTCAAGTGGGAACATTGGATGGATGAAAAAAGTCATTCCTACTGTATGACTGAGTGAACGACTGACTGTCATGAATGCCCCAAAGTGCCTTCAATCGCTGATTTTGAACTCACGTCTTCTGGTGTGCTGGAACTGCATAAAATCCTCTTTGACAAAATGTCAATGTTTCTCCATTGTTCCAGCATTGCACAACGTATTAATGCTTCCATCACTGGATACCACCATGTGTTCATTTTTGTACCTGTTGTTTTGTTCTGATCGACGTGTTCAACCATCAACGGCCATCTTGCGTTGAAGTGAATGAAGATAAGTGATTGCTCGTTCATTTTCGCTGTCCTGAGTGTTTTGTGTTTTTCCTGAAGAAGACATAAGAGGTCGAAACGCGTCGTGTTTTTGTCTTGTGATTCGTTTTGTCTACGTTTTTTTTTTTTTTTTGTTGGTTCGCTGTTAATCACATTTAAAATGTGTTTAGATTTTTCGCCTGCAGTCTCCTCACTTTGCAAAGTGTTCAACCTTGTTCTGCACCTATTTGCCGTACAGTTGATAGCCAATGGTAAGTTCTGTGACTCTCGTCCTCACACGTCTGTACTGTTGATAGGTAATGCTAAGTTCTGTGACTCTCGTCCTCACACGTCTGTACTGTTGATAGGTAATGCTAAGTTCTGTGACTTATTCTGGAAATGCGGTAAGTTCTGTGACTTGTTCTGGAACTGTGGTAAGTTCTGTGACTTGTTCTGGAACTGTGGCATGTTCTGTGACTTGTTCTGGAACTGGACATTCTCGCCCTCATACATCAAAGTAAGACAGAACTCGTCAGCTCTAGTTCTCAGCCCATCTACGAGAAGACAAAACTCTGACTTTTCTTTTTTTTTCCCCATGCGTTTATTTATTTGATTTTAATTTTGGTTTGCTTTATACCTAACTTCTAGTTGTGGCTGTTGCTGTTTATTTTGTTTTGTGCCTGTATTCTTGCTGAACAAGAATAAAAGCAAAAGAAAGATGTTACAAAAGACTATAGCTGCCATTCAAAAAGCAATTGACTATAGATGCCCTTCAAAACAATTGACTATAGTACCCTTCAAAAACAATTCGCAAATTCGCAAAAGCTGTATTTGCAGTTTGAGATTTAGAAAAAAAGCGTTTAGGGTCCATATCTGGATAATTGTTGTGGCCAGAGCTTTTAAAAAGCAGATTCAAAGGAAAACTATATAGAAGCATAAGGAGTATGTATAGAGATGTAAAGGCTTGAATAAGACATAGACCAAACTATCAACTTTGTAAATTCCCCCAAGTTGGGTAAAGCAAGGTGATGATTGTAACCCAGTTTCATTTTTCATTGTTTCGTTATAAGCTCGCATCAGAAACTATACAAAAAAGATTTAAAAGTAAAACAAACCCCTCTGACCCTTATGTCACTCATGTTCCACAACAGTGGGAGAACCTTCATCCAGGGTCAACGTCATGTACAGATCACTGCTGACCACTGGGCAAGGCAGTCTGGGTCTTGACGCTTGGCTGGAAACCCTACTTGAACGTGATCACGCAAACACGATTGTATCGCACATACAATCAGTGATAAACATATCCATCATTTATCAAAAAGCAAACACCTCCAAACGGATTGGCATTCATACACACACTATATTGCAGAACCACAAAAACGCACAGCTTCTAGGGTTATTTAAAAAGATTGATAACAATAAGCATGCAGTGGTACTGCCCCCCACCACACCCCCACCCCCACCCCACCATCACCCCACATACAGACAGAACAGACAGACAGAAAGACACACACCACACACACCACACACACACACACACACACACACACACACACACACACACAAACACACACACTATGGGATTTCACTGTCACTCACACACGCATGGCGTTTTTCATCAAGAAGGGGTGTTAAGATATTCGGAGAGTTTCAAAAAATGAATTATCCTTTTCTGTGCCCCCCACGCCCACCCCACCCTACCCCCTTCCTTTCTTTCAGTCGTCATTCTCCTACGCATCTTTCATTTTTCTTGTCTGAAACGTCTACTCTACTTTCTCTTTTAAACTCTCCCTGTGTCCCTTACGTAGTTCTCTGAGGTTTCTGAAGCAGTTGGTTTTGTCTTTGTGTGTACCTGTCCTGGAGTTGGGCTGTTTTGTATGAACCCAGGACATCTGTTTCTTTGCCCCCGAAAAAGTGGACACGCAGTGCCATCTCATATGCTGTATTTGACCAGTAGTGGACACGTGGTGTATTTGACCAGTAGTGGGCATGTGGTGTCATCTGATATGCTCATCTGACCAGTATGCTGTATTTGACCAGCTGTTTATAGGAACAGAAGGTTCCATACAGATCTCAGGATGAAGTTGATTCTTAAAGCTGCATAATGGCATCTTCTTAAGCTAACTAAAGTTCAGCGTATTTTTCCCCCTTTCAGGCCTGTTGCACTACTCACTGGATTCTAACTAGCCTAAATGGGGGAAGAACTAGCCTAGGCATGGGGTGCAAGAGCTAGCCTAGGTGGGGGAAGAATTGGCCTAGGTGGGGAAGACTTAGCCTAGGTGGGGGAAGAGCTAGCCTAGGTGGAGGGCGAGCTAGCCCCGGTGGGGACGAGCTAGCCTTGGTGGGGGAAGGTATAGCCTAGGTGGGGGAAGGTCTAGCCTAGGTGGGGGAAGAGCTGGCTTCGGTAGGGGAAGAGCTAGGCTAGATAGGGAAGAGCTGCCTAGGTGTGGGAAGAGCTAGCTTAAGTGTGGGAAGAGCTAGCTTAGGTGTGGGAAGAAGAACTAGCCTTGGTGGGGGAAGAGTTCGCCTAGGTGGGGGAAGATCTACGTGGGTGGGGGAAGAGCTAGCCTAGGTTGGGTAAGAACTAGCCTAGGTGGGGGAAGAAGAACTAAACTAGGTGGGGTGAAGAGCTGCCCTAGGTGGGGGAAGAGCTCACCTAGGTGGGGGAAGAGAAAATCTAGCCTAGGTGTGGGAAGAGCTAACCTAGGTGAGGAGAAGAGCTAGTCTAGGTGGGCTTTTAGACTCTCAGCTCTGTATCCTTTTCCTTAACACTGCTTGTCTTTACACAGGTTCACATTGGAGAAAGATGCTACACGTATGAAATGGCAGCCTTCAATCACTGGTGTCAGAGTCCAGACTCGCTGCTCAGCCTGGAGAGCTATCAGAAATGGAACCTTTATCAAAGCTCTTGAACAAGCTGGCATTATAGACGTGATCAAGATTCGCTTGACAAAAGTTGGGTCAAAACACATGTAATGACTATTTTCTTTATTTTGGAGTTATTATTTCATTTGTCTGTCATGCTTCTTTCTTGTTTCTTTTTTGTTATGGCTCATGTTCTATGCTCATACAACAATAAGGTAAACAAAAGCAACACTGGAATAATGATGATAAAAACAAATGTAGTATTTCTGAAAGACCATTTGCTTTATCTATCACTAGGCGTATGCATTTTTCGTGAAAGGTATATATGTTTTCTCCCCACTACTATATATATATATATATATATATATATATATATATATATATATATATAGAGAGAGAGAGAGAGAGAGAGAGAGAGAGAGAGAGAGAGAGAGTTGGGGAGAATATATGACATATACATGTCCACATGCGTGCATGCAGGAGCATGCTCTTGCAAGCCCACAGATCACGCCCACATGTACATGCACATGCATGTGCACGCATGTGCGTATGCACGCACACACACACACACACACACACACACACACACACACACACACACACACACACACACACACACACACACACACACACACACACACACACACACACACACACACACACAATTTCTCAATTATATATATATATCTCACACTCACACACACACACACACACACACACACACACACACACAGACTAACATACACACAATCTCTCTCTCTCTCTCTCTCTCTCTCTCTCTCTCTCTCTCTCTCTCACACACACACACACACACACACACACACACACACACACACACACACACACACACACACACACATGCGTGGGCACACACACACACACACACACACACACACACACACACACACACACACACACACACACACACACACACACACACACACACACACACACACACACAATGTTAGGTAGATGTACAAGGTTTATCCAGTGCGCGCGCGCGCGCGCGCGCACACACACACACACACACACACACACACACACACACACACACACACACACACACACACACACACACACACACACACACACACACACACACACACACACACAATGTTAGGTAGATGCACAAGGTTTATCCAGCGCGTTGAGCTAATGTTCACATCACGCATCTGCTAAGCCATATCCATGAGACAGTCTCGTAAGTCATCTCATCTCAGTCGTTAATCTATGTGTCCATCAATTATATATGGACTAGTCCACACGCAGCTACACCTCCTCTCGTGAAAATAAAAACTCTCTCTCTCTCTCTCTCTCTCTCTCTCTCTCTCTCTCTCTCTCTCTCTCTCTCTCTCTCAATATTTATTTTTTTCGCAAATTGCCTGCATAACCAGCTTCATGGCATAAAATGCTTTCTCGACAACGTTGTACACTAAGCTGTATGGTATACAATGGTCTGCAGGCAACGTTGCACACATATCTGTACGGCATAGAATGCTCGACAGGCAACATTTGTATGCATAGCTGTAAGACATAGAATGCTCAACAGGCAACATTGTATGCACAGCTGTAAGACATAGAATGCATAGAATGCTCAACAGGCAACATTGTATGCACAGCTGTAAGACATAGATGCTCGACAGGCAACATTGTATGCACAGCTGTAAGACATAGAATGCTCGACAGGCAACATTGTATGCACAGCTGTAAGACATAGAATGCTTGACAGGCAACATTGTATGCACAGCTGTAAGACATAGAATGGTCTGCAGGCAACATTTCATGCACAGCTGTAGACATAGAATGATTGACGGGCAGCGTTGCACACATGGCGGATAAAGCACACAATTCTCGAAAAGCAACATTGCAATCATCGCTGTAAGACACCTAATGCTCGATCGGCAAAGTTGCATACCATAGCTGTATGGCAGTTTCAGTTTCATTAAGGAGGCGTCACTGCGTGCGGACTAGTCCGTGTACGCTACACCACATCCACTAAGTTTTGAGACCACATTAGGCATGATTTTAAGCTGATGAATAAATGAACTGACAACTGAATTAGTGCATTGAAGAAGAGGGTTTCGTGGCTATGACTTACCAGATGTCTGACCACGCATTAGCCCAATGCACTGGTCAGACCTTGAGCATGGCATACAATATACATATGGTGTACACACTTTCTGCAGGGGAGCATTGCACAGAGTGCTGAAGGAGAGTGGCAGATCTACCAGATAGGGACACTGATGTGAGAGGTTAGTGTCAGGTGGCCTAGTCAACCTTCCAGCCTTATGGGTGATGGCCTGTGTGTTGGGGGGCTGGCACCTGGAGATGTGGAGCAGTCTGCGATGGCGCACTGTCCAACGGTGATAACCGTGGCGTGGGAAACCATGCTTTCTTTTGCGTCGGCATGGTTGGTAGTCATCTAGGGATTGGGCTGAAAATTGCCCTCTGGACCATATCGGGGAGACCTACTCAGGGACTCGTGCACCGCTCCAGCGACTTCCGTCTTACTCCAAATTTGTGGCGGCCTTACGCTGTACAGGACCATCGCCACCAGAGCATGAAAAAGGCCTCTTTGACAGCTCTGAAAGGAGAGTCATTTTTTTTTTTTTTTGTTTTTTTGTTGTTCTTTTCTTGGCAGAGAGGAGGGGGCGATTGATGGGGGTAGGCGAAGACCACCAACACCCCAAATCAGCCAACAAAAACACGGCTAAGTGGACACCAGTTTTCGCGAAACGCTGGGACACCAGTTCAGCACAGAACCAGAACTAAAAGCTGGACACCAGTTCAGCACGGAACCAGAACTAAAAGCTGGACACCAGTTCAGGACACGGAACCAGAACTAAAAGCTGGACACCAGTTCAGCAGACAAAAGAAGGGGGCCCAGATTCCAGTCCAGGATGAAAACCAGAACAAGGTATGGCAGCCCCTGTCTGGAACCAAGTCTAAGACTCCTGCCAATGACAAGGCATCCTGCCACCAACAGTACAAATTTCTGTCTAGGACACCATGTCCTTAAAATCGTTTAGGCAATAGGGTGTAAAACTCACCTCTACCTACCTACCTACCTACCTACCTCCACAAGCAACGTTGCACGCGTGTCTCTATGGTATACAATGCTCCACAAGCAAAGTTTCATGTATATATGTATCATGGTTTGGTTTTCTTCAACACCTTGCACGTACATTCAACAGTTTAAGCCTGTTTAGAATATAATATGAACATACACACACCCGCGAGCAAGCGCACGCACGCGCAAACACACGTAGGTACGTACGCACGCACACACACGCACGCACACTCACGAGCACACACACACACACACACACACACACACACACACACACACACACACACACACACACACACACACACACACGTTTCATGTTATCTAATGCTTTTCCCATAGGTACAGCAATGTCTTACAATGGAGCAATGGCGTAGTTGCGTATTACTTGGACTACGAATTCGGCGCGTTTGGTGCCTATGCAAAGGTCCATCCCTGTGGCGCGACACTAAAGCACAAATATATAAAAAACCAACGTCTACAAGTTTCCTACGGGCATGTTGTGTGAAGTCACACTCTCCGATGGCTCATCACCACAGCAACAAGACTGTCACACTCCCTGTACCCACAGACTGGACAGGTGGTCAGTTCCACTCGTCACATGTCCCCTGGGACATCTGACACACAGCACGTGACTTGCGATCCGAAAGGTCTGTGTGAGGCTTTTAGCCAATACTCAGGAATGGTATCATAATCATTGCAGTGTTTTTCCGGGACTGACTCTACCCTACTTCTATTGTCACGCTTCTAGGGAATTTATATCTTACAGTCTGGTGTGTGATTCTTGTGAGGATTGCCAAAACGGCACTGATGAGGACTTTTGTGTGCATTCCAATCACAGGGATCGAGCACAGCGGCAGGTAAAGCATGAATTATTCCCTTTCCTTTCTCTGCTCCAGTTATTGTTGCTGAGGGTGCTGAGATTAAGGAAAGCATCTTTGGAGACAAACATATGGTTCTCAGCGTGTTTCTCTTTTTGCTTGTTTGTTTGTTTGTTTTTTAACCTCATGGACTGGGGTGTATATCTAAGTGTGTTTACTCTCGCTATTTTCCAAAACAAACCTGGTGTAACAAATGCAGGATCAGTCAACCAGCATAGCTCTTCCTTGCATCACAGCTGTGACATTTTTTGATGTCAATACCGTCTTTTTGTCTCTAAATTACTTTGTTTTGTTGTAATAATTTGTTAACTAAATCATCATATGGCCAGTCCGCCATTTTCTAAGCTGTCATCCACACAGGCTGTCTAGGAAGGAACTGCCCACACACTCGCATTAGCAGGAGTTTGTGTATACTGCATGTGTACGTGGGTGCATAAATGTACGTACATGCACATTCACGCGCATGAAGCATGCATACGCACACACACACACACACACACACACACACACACACACACACACACACACACACACACACACACACACACACACACACACACACACACACACACACACACACGTACACACACACACACACCCAAAAGCTACCGTAGTGGCATGAACCAAGCTTTCTAGACGCCCAAGGTGCAGTCAGCTGGTGAACTCAGGTATCTGCTGAGTCTTGTCCAAAGGCTCTTTTCCAACTCTCTTGACTGGGTTGAATCGAAATCCTCTTCTTTGAAGAGACATCATTGGAAGTGGACTGCTGGCTGAGGTGAATGACAAGAGCTGTTCTAATGCCAGCTCTGTTCAGAAGTCTAAAATCTGTAGTCTCACCAGAACATTCACTTTTTTACTTCACAAAACTATATTTTTAAAAAAAAAGCTCAGGAAGTATGATCCAGTACACCTATTCAGAATTCAATGAGTATTGATAGAACTAAAATATATCCTAAAGTATTATAGAAAACAAATGCACACACTATTACAGCTATTACAGAAGCCATTTCTGAGTCTCCCAGAAGATTCTGATGCCAGAAGAAAGATTGTACTCTTTCATGAAATTTCTGGAACGATTATGTTGTCTGTTGATGCTGTGACCATTAAATAACAAGACATCGAACAAATCTTTAAACAATTTAAAGCAAAAGTATACAAATGCTATTGCATTTAAATCTATCATTGAAAGTTATGGCTCAGCTGTATTTTCGGACGAGTTAGGAGGCTTAACTTTATGGTGAA
Source organism: Conus betulinus (assembly GCA_016801955.1). Taxonomy (NCBI): domain Eukaryota; kingdom Metazoa; phylum Mollusca; class Gastropoda; order Neogastropoda; family Conidae; genus Conus; species Conus betulinus. The sequence goes on along the minus strand of JADBJO010000965.1, from coordinate 78,076 downwards.
AGAAGCGATAAGCAACAAGAACAACAGCACCTAAAAACTTTGTGGACTTAGAAAAATGTCTTCAAATTGAAAAAAAAAAAAAAATTTTGTTCTTATTAATCAGGGTATTGATCCATGTATACAAAAACTCCTTGTGTTCAGTAATACAAATATTGCAGTCGTTTTCAATATCTAATCTTTATTCACTGAATTTCTAACCCAACATGACATGACGGATTGAAAAAAAAAAAAAAAGTCTGAAAAGTGCCTTAAAAAAAGTCTGAAAATCCAGTGCCTTACTCACCGATTTTTTGTCTTTACAATAGAACCTCTCTCTCTCTCTCTCTCTCTCTCTCTCTCTCTCTCTCTCTCTCTCTCTCTCTCTCTCTCTCTCTCTCTCTCTGTCCATCTGTCGGTCAGTCTGTCTCAGTCTGTCTCTGTCTGTTTCTCCCTCCCTTCTCTTCCCACACCCCTTCTCTCTCTCTCTCTTATTCCATATACGAACTTAATACAGAGAAAACACAATGCCTGCAAAACTTCGTTGAGTGGATTTGGTAAATGTCCACACGTACACCATTTTGGATGGTAATAAATTGCTCTAAACTTTTCCTATCTGTGTGTGGAAATTCATTGACCAAACTAAGTCTAACTGAACTTTTTTCTTTGAACTTTTAGGTGTACGTTATGTCATGCAGTCTGAACATTCTGTGCGATGATGGTTTGGATGTTTAGAAACTGTTGGGGATTCTGTATCATCCTGACAGTGGCCACGTCTTCTATGAACTGTTTTGCATGTTATCTTGTCCGTCAAAAGACATTTCAGATGTCTTCTCATAGCTAGTTTCAAAACCTGACACCATGTTACACTTATCCAATATTCATATCGTCTCCTCAAACATTCAGTCGATTTCTGTTTTTGATATTTGTAATGTCAGCACAATATGCAGTTTTATGTTCAACATGACCTTTTTAAAACGTTCATATTATTTTTGTTTTGTGTTATCATCCCCCCCCCCCCCCCCCCAACATTTGAACACATAAGAGAAAAAATGTAGTTTAGATTGGGTCATCCCGTTGACAATTTTATACTGATTTTAAACGGATTAGACTTTTTTCCCATTATAGTGCCCTTTCCTTACAGTTTCCTTACACTGTTCCTGTTTAGTTATGCAGAATATTCACACTTAAAAGGCTGACCTACGTTGGTCGGGTCAGCGTTTGTAGAAAGTTTCACAAAGTCCACACATACGACATCCCAGCAATCTTTTCCATATGCAAATAACATTTTAAATTGTACATGACTTAAAATAATGGACTTGTCTTTCTCTGTCTTTTTTTTTTAAAGTAACGTTTGAACTTTTGTTCAAGTTGTTCTTATTTCCTTTTCATTAGAAAAAAAGGATGAGAAAATCAAGATCTTGGATGGTATCCACCCTGAATAGATGGATGATTGATTTGTACGTAAGCTAGTTTCTGTCAGAAATCCCTGCCACAGGCGTCGCCATACAAAGCGCGCAATACAAAGACGCGAAATTGAAGACATCATTTACTCCTGCCGCAAAAAATAAAAGAACTATGGGACTCTCTACTGGATCAGATTAGAACCTGTACCTCCTAGAGTGCATTTAAGTATAACCTCTCTGTTCAGATCCTATTATACTTTTACACCGATGATAGAAAAGAACAGATAATCTATTGTCACCTTCTCCTTGGGGTTAGAAATTCAATTAATTAACGATATGTTCAAATGTCATTGAGGGCACGACCCAAATTGTTCTTATGGTTATGAAAGAGAAACAGCTGAACATTTATTTCATATCATGCCCCTTTTCAATGAAAAGTGAACTTTACATCATTCTAAATCTCAGAATTATAAGAAAATAAAAGAGTTCAGACTTTCTTGAAAGGCAATCTGTGATTCAATGCAGATACAAACACGTTGATTTTTGAGACCTTAGATCATTTTTTTTTTCTGTTTTCGATCGATTCTGAATCGAATTTTGTTGTGACTGTTGGAGTGTGGGGGCACGACCCTCACCAATATTGATCTAGATAGCTTTGTTTCAAATGCACAGTTCATGTATAATTACATATTGTTTCTCTCTTCTCTCTTCCTCCCCCCCCCCCCCCCTCTCTCTCTCTCCCTCTTCTCTCCTTTCTCTCTTTCTTCCCTATGTTACAACTGGTTTACTTCTTTCAGTTACTTTCTTGGTCAGTGTTAGTAAAGGTAGAAAGGCATCCTAAAAGTAGGTTATTGTTCTTTCACAGAATTCGTTTTGTGTCTTCCAGTCGCTGTGTAAACTGTGATTGTATTGTACATGTATCTCAGGGCACGGTATACGCAAAAAGGGGCTTTGTTTTTTCTCTGGTGGGAGAATTTGTAATGTTATAATGTTGAATAAAGTTCTGTTGAAACCAATACCCCAGGCTGCCTTAACAGCAGTGCAGTGTCTCCTCTGGTGGGGTGTCTCATGACGACTTGAAATGCACTGCTCCCTGTCGATTTCCGGAGCCGGGGCTGTGGCGGGACAAGCCAGGCAGTGGCGGAGGACGGGGAGCAGAAATGAACAATGTGGAAACAGCGTCACTGAAGTGGTACAGAAGATGCGACAGAAAAAAGATGATAAAAGAAAACTCCTGAAGAACATCAACTATTGTAACATGAAATATTGTACTTGATATTGGCATTCTCTTCTATAGGCCCCACTGGCATTACAGTACATGAGGATTCACACACACACACACACACACACACACACACACACACACACACACACACGCACACACGCACGCACGCGCACGCACGCACGCACGCACACACAGCACACACACACACACACACACACACACACACACACACACACACACACACACACACACACACGCACACATTGTCAAACGGTGCCCAAAATAAAACTATCGCCACTGTCTGTTTTCATCCAGATCTCAAACTAGATATTCCAGAATACACCCAAGATGCAGAATATGAAAGGGCAGTGAGTGTTTTCTACGGATCTCGCCGATCATATAGTGTGTTTATGTATGCAACATTATGTTCCAGTGTGTGTGTGTGTGTGTGTGTGTGTGTGTGTGTGTGTGTGTGTGTGTGTGACTCGTGAACGGAGAATGTGTGTGTGTGTGTGTGTGTGTGTGTGTGTGTGTGTGTGTGACTGTGAACGGAGTGTGTGTGTGTGTGTGTGTGTGTGTGTGTGTGTGTGTGTGTGTGTGTGTGTGTGTGCGTGCGTGCGTGCGTGCGTGCGTGCGTGTGTGTGTGTGTGTGTGTGTTTCTGCTTATATATTTTTAGATGTTGAATGTTAAAAACTTGTAAAGCGCCCTGTAGCCAACGTTGTTAGGATGCGCGCTATAGAAATTGTCCTCAGTATCATCATTAATATATATTCCAGAATACACCAAAGACGTAGAAAATGGAAGGCGCAGGTTCACAAACCGATAAAATCCAGCCAGACTTCAAAGGTTTTATCTTAACCCCGTCATATAACAGACGACACGATTTGGGCTACATAGCAGACCTCTCTCTCTCTCTCTCTCTCTCTCTCTCTCTCTCTCTCTCTCTCTCTCTCTCTCTCGCTCTCACACACACACACACACACACACACACACACACACACACACACACACACACACACACATGTGTGTTAAACTGTGTGCCATGATCAGGATTCGATATGAAAAGCGAAGAAAGAAAGAAGGCACAGACAGACAGACAGACAGACAGACAGAAAGAAAGAAAGAAAGAAAGAAAGAAACACAGAAAGAAAGAAAAAGAAAAGAAGAACAAAGAAACCCATGTACATATAAACAGGAACAGACACTGATGTTATGAACTTTTTTTTCTTCAGTGTAGGAAAACCTTTGACAGTCGAATCGCCTATGATCTACCATTTCGGCAACCTGTGAAGCCACCAGCTGTAATCAACTTTGAGTATGGAGGAATGAGATCCCCTGTGATTCCTCTGCCACCAGAGATTTCCCAGTGTCCTGGCAGCCACTTTCAATGTCCTGATGACGGTTACTGCCTACCTGTCTACGTCAGGTGTAACGGTATCAGCGATTGTCCAGGTCATGAAGATGAAGCCGGATGTGAGAACTACACATGTCCAGGGTTCTACAGATGTTGGGGAAAGACGAACACGACATGCATAGACGTGTAGTCACCTGTGTGATGGTTATGGACAGTGTCCGCAGAATGTTGACGAACTGATGTGTGACATGACGTGTCCTAAGCCATGCTCCTGCTGGCCTGGCCTTCGTATGCACTGAGGACTTCCACGTCAACTCTTTCCCTCAGCTGCGTTACCTGGATGCCAGAGGAAGTGGTATGCATCAACATGACATCATGACCAGTTCCATGTTGATCCACCTGGGTGTTCAGGCCTGTGGGTGGACCAATGTAACAGAGTTCACGTTACTAAATCTTCACAGTTTGGACTTAAGTAACAATAAACTGACCCACATCAGCTTCAAGCACTTCAAACGAATGCATCATTTGCACATATTGAGTTTCACAGGTAATCCTTTGTGTAACAGTTGGTCTAATAATCAGCTGGTGTTTTCGCTGCCGTCACTCTCTTCTTTTTAAATCTGTCGCGAATCCAAATGTACTCTTTGGAAATGAGTGCGTTGTCGTCTGTGGCGCCAAACCTGGAACTTCTGGACATCTCCCAGTGTGGAATCAAATCACTGA
>JADBJO010000965.1:42500-57500 GCA_016801955.1 Conus betulinus | reverse complement strand
GAATAGATTTAACTCTTTTATAGCAAGACGGTTAGACTATTGCTTAGTGACAGAAGATTTATGCTCCTCCTTGGTTGTCAGTGAACACTGTACCATTCCGCAATCAGATCATAGAGTGGTTGTGCTGGAGTTTAACGAAAGAGACTTTGTCAGAGGTCCAGGTTACTGGCGATTTAACAATAGCTATTTACAGAATACAGAATTCGTTGAGAACATGAATCTATTGCTTGTGAAATGGAGAATGAAGGAGATGATATGTCCTGTATGGAAAAATGGGAATGGATGAAAATGAAAATAAGGAATTATTGTATCGAGTTCGGAAAACGTCTTGCTTGTAATACACGAAACAAAAAAAATGGATTTACAAAAGAGATACAAGATCCCGAATCAAACATCCTACGTAACGTTCAAAACAAACAACTGCAGATTGATTTGTTAAAAAACAAAACATGAATATGAACTATTTGACTTGGAGAAGACAAAAGGAGCCCAAGTGCGATCAAGGTTGAGATGGATAGAGGAGGGGAAAAGAATAGCAAATACTTTTGTAGCTTAGAAAAAATCTAGAAGCAGAAAAAAGATCATGACACGACTGTGTAAAGACACTGGGGAGGTAGTGCATCATCAGAAAGACATTCTGAGAGAACAGGAGCTATTCTACAAAAATCTGTATAATCAAACTACGCAAGATGATGAAGTCACTGAGTCATGCGAAGTTTTTATTGAAAACGAAAACCTCCCGGAGCTGAACAATGACGAATCTGAGTCATGCGAAGGGCTCGTCACAGAAGCTGAAGCCACAGAGGCTCTGAGAGAGATGGAGAATGGCTCAGTTCCTGGAAGTTATTGGATCAGTATTGAATTTCTAAAGTTCTTTTCGATCAGAATAAAACGTGTTATTATTAAATCCTTCAACGAATCGTTCACCAACGGGAGTTTATCATACACTCCAAACATTGGAGTCATTACACTGATACATAAAGGTAAGGGTTTAGACAGGGAGCACCTCAGTAATTGGCGCCCAATAACCCTTACAAACTCAGATTACAAGTTACTAGCCAAAGTTTTAGCACTTAGAATGGGAACAGTATTACACAAGCTGATTAGTGAAGACCAGGTAGATACACGAAAGGCAGAAATATTGCCACAGTGTTGAGAACTATAGAAGACGTTATAAATTACTTAAATGTAACAGGCAGAGCTGGATACATACTTGTGCTAGACTATGCCAAAGCGTTTGACTCGGTATCTGAGACATACTTGTTGCACACGTTCAATGTTTTTGGTTCGGGGCCAGATTTCATACGCTGGGTGTCTGTTTTAATGAATAATAACGTGAGCTGTATCAATCATGCAGGCTGGTTGTCTGAGTATTTTAAAGTCAACTGTGGCATTCGACAGGGGTGCCCGTTTTCACCCCTGGCCTTTATTTTAGCGGTAGAAATATCGGCCTGTAAAGTTAGAAATAGCTCAGTCACCGGAATAAAATTGCCAAGTACACAAAACGTTAACCAAAAAAACATTCGTATAAAACAAATATCAGATGACACTACCTTCTTTCTTTTTTAAAAGGTCAAACGGATTTGAAAATTGTAACGGATATAATCATGCAATTTGGAAGATTTAGTGGGTTACTGTTGAACAATCAAAAACTAAAATACTACGAATTGGTGTTGCTCAACCCTTACGGGACTGCCCGTTTGAGCTTGTAGATACGATTAAAATTTTAGGCATTGTTTTTAGCCGAAGTAACCTGGCTCAGAATAACGAGGAAAATTGGCACACACAAATGCACAGTCTACATAAATCGATAAGGGAGTGGAGCAAAAAGGATCTCAGCATTCAGGGGAAAATTGTGATAATAAAAACATTTCTCATAAGTCAGTTTGTGTACATCATGCAGTCAATAGGTCTTCCAGTTAATGTTTTAAATGAAGATTAACACTGTGCTATATAAATCTCTCTGGCAATGCAAAACGTCTAACAAAAGAGCGTTCGAAAAGGTTAAACGGAAAACTATGGAGTCAGACTACATACAGAGTGTACTTAAATGGTCAATATGCAAGAACTTCAACAGATATTTAACTTGCAATGGATCAGAAGATTGTTCAAAAAAGAAACAAAACTGGACATGTTTGCCTAAGTGGCACTTCAGCAGAGTATCAGACTTCCAAAATCTCTTTAAAATAAACTGCTCTAGAAAGGAATTTATTGGAAAGGAATATATAAAGAACAAGTTTTGGTTGGAAGCTTTCTTGACACACCTAAGTAAAAAATCAAGGATTCCGCCAAATGAAGTTTCTCAGGAAAACGTGTTGGATCCAGGTCTTTTTAATAATCATCTTATTCAGTTAAAAAATGCTATTTTTTCCCCACAAGGCAAAACGCAGGCTTTAGAACACTAAGTGACATCATTAGCTTGAATGAAAACAGACCTCTTGCTGTAGAAGAAGTACAAGAAAGGATTAACCAAAATCCAGCTGTTACACTCTTTCAGTATATTGCGCTAGTTGATGTTTTTCCAAGGAAATGGGTCGATTGGATAGAAGCAGGTAACGCATATAGAGGTCTAGTAAACGAATCAGAAGCGGGACACTTCCATAGAAAACCTATTTATGTAAGAAGATACTTAGAGTCTAAAAATAACAAATCGCCAGTAACAACACATGCTATCGCTTTTGGTAAAGGAAAGTAAATATTACAATTAACAAACACCTGTGGTTAATGCCAGGAAAGTCACAAAAGAAGTACGACTACGAGAGTTGCAATGGAAAATTATACATAATCTTTACCCAACTAATGTTCTGTTGCAAAAAAATGGGAAAGTGTAATTCACCAAACGGTTATTACTGTCCGGATATCCATGATGTGTTGGAACATTTCTTCTATGATTGTCCCCTCGTAAATACATTTTGGAAGTATGTGGAATTGAGAGTCAGTGATTTTATACACAAATCTGTCATGTTATCTATGGATATTGCTCTTCTTGGTTGTTATGATGTTCAGACCACAAAGGAAGAGTGTGACCTTACAAATTGGGTATTGTCAGTGGCGAAATGTGTATCAGTAAACTGAATAAAACGAAATCAATTACCCCTTGGAAATCATATTTGAACGAGAGGCAAGATTTAGAAAAAATCTTCTAAAAACACACGCGCGCGCGCGCGCGCGCAAATGCGCGTATACACACGCCCGCGCGCACGCGCATGCACTCAAGCATACACGCGCACACACACCACAAACGCGCGCGCACGCACGCACGCACACACACACACACACACACACACACACACACACACACACACACACACACACACACACACACACACATTCACACTCATACATTCACACACACACGAACACAGATCCAGTATTCTTCTTTCGCATGTGTTTATTGACATTTCGCCATAAATTAAAGCTCCGCCATGTTAACAAAAAAAAAAAAAAAAGACAAGAATGGACAGAAGGAAAATAATTTTTTTAACAGTAAGTACAACGTGCAGGTGAACACACACACACACGCACACACACACACACACACACACACACACACACACACACACACACACACACACGTGTGCTCGCGCTCTCGCACACACGCTTACAACACACACACACACACACACACACACACACACACACACACACACACACACACACGAATACGAAGTGTCTGCCTGTTCAATTCACATACAACTTTAAACAACCGGCGAAATGGTATTGTCAAATGAATTTGATTCCCTAAAATGCTGTTCAATGTCAAACCAGGGAAATGTGTCCTAGGTGGGGAGAAAACGCTTATGTAGAAAGATTGAAATTGATCCAAAACAATCATTTCGACCCGGGGAAATCGACTACAACTACCATCAGCGGCAGTACCTTTGAAAATACAGTTGTTAATTTTTGAGTTGATAGGGAGGGACAGAAAGGGAAATGGAAGTCTTAACATTGTTGTTCTTCGATTTAACGTCTTTTCACTTTAAAGTGATATTAGACAGGAAGTGAGTGTTTACTTGTATAAGTGTATGAGTGTGTAGTATGCGTGTGTGTGTGTGTGTGTGTGTGTGTGTGTGTGTGTGTGTGTGTGTGTGTGTGTGCGCGCGTGTGCGCGCGCGTGTTCGTGTGCGCCTGTGTTTGTGTTAAATATTAGCGGAATTACTACATAAGCACAATCCTTAGCAAAAATCAACATTAACAAATCAAACTGCAATAGTCAAAACAAAACAGTCTAAATTATGCAGAAATCATAAAAACGAGCCGACTGGACTTATCATTAAGTTCTGAACAAAGTTCAAAAGAAATACAGGTTCTTGGAAAATGCATTTAGATTCATCTTTTCTGAATTTGATAGAGCTGATTCAAAATAAGGACAAAAGTACAAAATATGTGTTGTTGTACAACTATCAACAGCCCCGCATACACATTGGATGTTTTTTTTGAACTTGGTTTTGAAAGCGTTTAACCTAAGTCTGTAAAACAGTGAAACAATTTTTTTTGCGGTGTTTTGGGTGTTTGTTGACATTTTTTTGATAAAATGTATAATTCATTAATGAATTCTGTTTTGAAAAAAAAAAATGTGATCGAGCATTTAAACAACACTTTATTGAAGAATTAGGCTTATGTACTTTGGGAAGCATGTACTCTTTATATATATCTTTTCAAAATTTTCAAAAGAAGCTTTTTGTAATAGAGAGTAACCTTCTTGTAAACTTAAAAGAATGGGAATATCCTTGGATTAAAGTTTTTTTTGCACCTGCCCGAGCTGTACGATCAGCCCATTCATTTCCAGATATTGAACAATGAGATGGGATCCAGCAAAAATCAACTGCGATACCCCTTGATATAAGAACATGAATAAGTACTTTAATTTCTGTGATGATTTCAGCCCGGTTTTTCGGATTTGTTGATTCTAAAGCTTGGAGAACTGATTTAGAGTCTACACAAAAGAGTGCACCATAGAAATTGAATGGTGTATCAATGACATATTGAATAGCCATTAAAATGCTATTAATTCAGCTGTGAAAATGGAGAAGTCCTTACCTAGGTAAAACGATTTCTCAGTTTTTAAAGTGGGGATGACAAAACCACAGCCTGCCTGATTGTCTAATAAAGAACCATCAGTGAAGATTTTTAGATGATTGGGATAAAAATCGTTCATATGGGATCTAGCTTCATATGCAAGAACATCGATGTTATCAAGCTTGGACAATTGTGTATAGTTATAATCAAAACTTTGCCTTAAAAAGCTAGTTTGGGATGGGACTTACTGGAAAACGCACAGCTTTCTTTTGATTAGTGTTTTTTTTTTTTTTTTTTTTTTTCTGTCCCAACCTCTGCGCCACCTCAGAGGCAGTGCACCCACACCGCTCATTCCGACACCCTGTCCACAGCCACGGCCGGGTCGGCCCCGCGCCGCAGCCCCGGCACCGGCAACCCACAGGCAGCAGTCAATGTCAAGTCGTCAAGAGGCCACCCACCGGAGGAGACACTGCACTGCTGCCGAGTCACTTCAGTGGTGTTCAGTGGCGCCTGTTCTGATCTAACATACGCAGGACACCACCTACTAAGCCCCCTACTAACGACAATAATTGCTAGTCGCGGAGCCGGCGTGAGTGAGCTCTCCCTCCGGAGGGCGCCACCACGTCCGTCCAACGACAGCCCCCATGGATCGCCGATACCGGCGACCCCCAACGGAACCAAACCAAGGCCACAGACGTGGAGAGGACATCGAAACTGAGGTCACCATGAGAGCAGGGCATGAAGGGCCACAGAATTTGAGACTTTTTTTTTTTTTTTTAATGCTGATCGATGAGAATGAGGATGATTATGATGATGCTACGGATTTCCATTTCGGTCTGAGACTACATGACAGGGCTGTACTCTACGCTTCCTTTCATAATATATCCCGGCGTCAACCAGGCCCGAGAGAGATACAGACACCTGCAGTGTTGGTCAGCAAATTTGAGCAACACTCTCAGAAACGCATCCATTAAGTGGATGAAACTCGACTGTGTGGTCCCAGTCTTCCCAAACTGAGTCCGCAGCAAACTCAACTCTGGGTAGGAGCCGCCGGTCGGGGCAGAAAAACCCACATGACTTCTGATGGGACCTAATTTCAAGTTCCATTTGGTTTGAATTTTGAATGGTAGAGCATCTTAAACTGTATTTAGCACAGGCTAATTTTCGCTGATCATCAAGAGGCAAAACACCTGCTTCATGATAAGATCCTATGATGGAACCATGAAATGGAACGCCAAGGGCTATTCTATATGCTTTACAATCTATGCTCTGCAGTTTTTTCAATAGATATTTTGGAGCACTAAAGAATACCTCTTGTGCATACGACAATTTAGATCTAACTAAAGCAGAGGACAAATGAATTAATGTATTTGTGTCTTGACCCCAGCTTTTTTTGCTTATGACTTTTAGAAGGTTCAATGACTTTCTTGCTTGATTTACAGCATGTTCTAAATGGAGGTTCCAAGAGAGCTTAGACGTTATGTAAACACCAAGAAATTTAATATTTGAAGCGTAAGTTAAGTGTGGTGTTGTTAACTTTGAATTCTGGAGCATTGTGAACATATCCACTTGCATCGAATAGCATCATTTGAGATTTTTGAGGTGATAAGCTTAAACCATTTTCAGACATATACATAGCAATATTATCTAGACCATACTGATATGCTCTTTTTACAAAATTTTTATAGACCTTTTGGATGTTTTCTTTTTTAAAGTAACATTCATCCACAAACAGATATCATCAGCATACTGAATGAAGTTACTTTTTTTGGAGATAGATATTGGTAAATCGTAAGTTAGGATATATTAAATAGAATAGGAGCAATAACAGAGCCTTGAGGGATACCCATATCAAGAAATCTCTTAGAGGAATAAATGTGACCAATTCTTGTTTGGATATTTCTGTTGGCCAAGAATGTTTTAACATAGTCATAGATATGACCAGAAAGCCCTACCGTTTTTAACTTGTATAGTAATCGTTCATGCCAAACCTGATCGTATGCCTTATTTATATCAAGAATGTGGCAAGAACATTTTGTCTTTTGGCAAATTGTTGTTTGATTTGAGTTGTTAATTTCACTAAATGACAATGGTTGATCTGCCTTTTCTAAACCCTCCTTGGTTTAAAGGAATAATCCCATGTTTTTCGCAATGATAAGACAATCGATTTAAAACAATTTGCTCCATTAATTTGCATACATGAGACGTCAGAGAGATAGGTCTATAACTATTTACATCGTGCACTGGTTTGCCCTGCTTTAAAATAGGGACTATAATTGAATCTCTCCATATGGATGGGATGTTACCTTCAATCCAGCATTTACTAATAATTCCGTGTAAAAACAACAAAAAGTTTTTCTGGAAGATGTTTTATCAACTCATTGGAAATGGCATCCAGACCAACAGAAGTTTTCTTGGTCTTAGGTAATGAACTGATAGCAGATAGTAATTCTTGGAAAGTAATTTCAGCATTCAAGTAGTGATAATTATTTTTCTCATGGTCATTGTATATGTCATTTTTTGATTGATTTTGCCTCAAAGTTCTGCATTTGTCTGATAGACTATTGTAAGAGCTATTCTTTACAAAGGTGTCAGCAAATGCCTCAGCTTTTTGATATTCTGAAGGAAATTGTTCATCACCTAGAATAATTGGATACTCTGGTAGATGAATCCATTTTTCATTTCATGGATCTTTTCCAAATTTTACTTTTATCTTTATGGTCACTTATTTCATTAAAACAAAACGTTGACCAATAGTTGCTTTTAGCACTTTCTATAACTCTGTTTCTTTGGTTTTTAGCAGATTTGACAGGAACACTGCCTTTCACTTTTTTAACTTTAGCATACAATTTAAAGGTGTTCTCGTTTTTGTCTACAGCATTTTTACATGAATCTGTCCACCATACTTTACCAACGTGTTTCGAAGAGTTTGACACATTAATTTTAGGAAATGCTTTGCCTGCAGCATTTAAAACTGCCTCTGTAAAATGAGAATACATAGATTCAATGTCTGATTTATCAAAAGAACTGACATCGTAAGACCTTAGAACAGATTCAAATTTGGCCCAGTCAGCTCGTTTTATAATCAAATTTTGGATTTTATCCTTTACATCATTGTGCTTAACTTCAAATCCTCTAAAAGTAAGAATAATAGGAATATGATCACTTTCCAAAGTGTTATCGTGTAATTGCCACTTGCAGCTAGGAACTAACTTTCGAGAGATTAGGGTCAGATCGATTGCCGATGGTTTGTGGCTGGGAACATCAGGCAGTCTTGTGACACTTCCGTCATTTAAAAGAAAAAGTGGAGAATCTGAAATATTCTCAACCAAGCGATTAGAGGTTACTTTGATGCAAGATAGATCCCAAAAGGGAGCATGTTCATTAAAGTCCCCTGCTATTAACCATTTATCGTTTGTAGTATTTAACGAACGTAGCCAGTCAGAATTGCAATCAATAATACCTTTGGGGAAATACACCAAAACGATATTCAAAACTAACGATTTGTCAAATCGGACACGCGCTGCACAAGAATACAAGTTTGTTGTGTCCTTTGGTACAGGCGACTGGATTGGATGGTAAAATAATTGGTCATTAATATAAATGGCCACAAAAATTTTCGCAGCACAATCACTTTCTTGGCACACTGGTGGATAGAAGAAATGGTCCAATCGTGGCAAGTCCTTCTTTGTCACATTTAGAGATTGAAGGATGATGACCATATAAGTGTTGTTCTCAAGATGTTGTTGAAGGTGTATTATATTGGGTAGTGATTGAACGGCAATTCCATTGTAGGATACTAATTTGTCTTTGTCTTTTTTTCCATCAAAAAGTTATAAAGAATAATAATAAAAAAACAAAGAAAACTGCAAATAAAGCAAAAGCACAGTAATAGCCTATTAAAATGAAAATAGACACTTTGCAAACACCAAAAACTAAAATTCAGTGTGGCAATACCTAAAATCTATCAACAGGACAGTGACTAATGTACTATAAACAAATCATGCGCGACTATGAAAATGGCAGCCTTATAACAGTCCAACAGAAATACGTAGACAGAAGACTTTCACTGGGCTCGGTAATTGTACAGGTAATCTCGTCCCCGATGTTCCATGCGCAGTAAGAAAGAGTTCCTCCTGCCCTGGTGATATGGACGGGGTGGATTATCCCTGGGACGACGAGAGCTGTAGCGATGACCGGGTTGTCTTTGCTTCTCCAGTACATGTAATGAAGATGACGACCAAGGTTGCCTGCGAACACGCTGAGACCCCTTTCTGAGGGATGGATTAAGTCCCAGTACTGAGTGTTGTTGGTGATGTTTTAGTGGGACACGAACGACACGTTATTTTGACCGGAAAAAGGTTACAATGTATTTCGTCATTAAAGATTTCTCTTTTGATGTTTAGCTTTTTTTATCCTAGTTGGGGCGACCTTGCTAACAACAATTCGAGTTTGAGGATAACGCTTTTGTAATTCTTTCACGAAGTTGATGAAAGTAGATGCCTTTTCTTTTGGATCAGATGTGTCTTTGAGATCATTTACCCCAACATGAAGCACAAATACGTCTGCACTGTCGATAGAGTCAGACAGTAAAGCCTTCTTGCATTGATCAATTGTGGTCGTTTTCTTTTTCTTGATATACAATCCATAAGCTGCACCCAGTCTTTGAGCGGATATACCGTTTAGCACCGAGTCGTGCAATACAACAACTTCGGGTAAATCTATGGAACCTCTAGACTGCAATGAGCGTGAAGAAAGTTCGTGTTTTTTTGCTGGTGATCTTTATTTCTTTGTTTGCTTGTAGCACGTAAGGGGTAATTTTGTCTTTTTCTGAATGTTCTTTTCCCTCATTCATCCCCCTAGCGTCATTTTTTATTCGCGTCATCATTTTTAACGTCATCAGATGCCGTAGATCCCTTCGTTGCAGACCTTTTAACCCTGCTCTTGACAATGTCCGAGTATGTCGGCCTCCCACCGCTGCTCATCCGTGACACGGTCCCGAGACGAGTGGTATCTGCTACGCCCGCAGCAGATGCCACATGTTGGGCCTCGACGACGTTTGTTGTACTGTCCGCCGCCGACCGCGCAGCCACGTTCGCGCTCTGGACTATTTCATGCAGCTCGTTGATTGTTTTTTGATCGTCTTTTTAAAATCTAGAATCGACGCATTCATTTCGTTCTTCAGACTCTCTTTCGTTTTTATAAGTTCTGTCTGAGAAGTGTGTTTGATTTGGTTGTTGTACTGTTGTCTTTCGTCAGGTCACTTTTCGTCTGGTTGCCAACATCGGAACAAGCGCTAAAAGTAGGGCTATCCCGTTGATCAGACTCACCTCTTTCTTGCTGTATTTCTTTCATCAGTTCAGGACTCATTAAGCCTGATGCACAATTTCGCACATAAACTTTCGTTTAGTTTTCAAAAACACACACATAAGATGTAGTTAGGGAGTCCAGTGTGTGACCAGGGAATAGATCTAAACATTCCATACATTTTAAGGTACGGCCGTTGGGAGTTTTGCCTGCACTGTTCCCCTTCAGATCTCACAGTCGATGTAACAATCGATGCACATAGATCTGGTTCTGTAGAAGGTTCCGGTGGTTTCTCTGGTTGACTTTATGGAGACATTTTCTTTCATATCATGCTTCCTTTTGTATCATGTCCTGCCCATGATAGGTCTTCTGCTACGACTGATTTAGTCCATGGAGAGATCAGCCGCCATGTTGAACCGGAAGCCTAAAAAAGCATGTGTGTGTGTGTGTGTGTGTGCGTGTGTGTGTGTGTGTGAGTGGGATATCCCAACATTCCATTCATCTAGGGTTTGTAGGTATGTCATAACAGTCACATGAACAACGGTGTTGCTGCAATCGGAGTGTTTGCCTCATGGTAACTGTAGTCTCTAAGAAACGCTTTGCAATTTCTCTCATTTCTAAGCACCCTCCTCACACCAGATATATCTGTAGTTCCATAAAACATCAGACACTGACGTGAATTAACACGACAGAGTTCAGCCTCAGCACGGCTGCACACTTGTTGAACAGGGAGATTAAACATTTCGTATACTGCACTTTGTCTACTACCTGTCATAAGGACTTGAACCTGTATTCTTCAGATATAGAAGCATGTGTTCTAACCACTTGGCTGCTACAGTCTGCAACACAAAACTAGAATAAGGACCTTATCCTCATACACGACAAATTGACATTCGTGGACTCAGTTATATACCTGATTGGATATCCGGCTAACCTTTCATTTTGGAACGGTCAGCGCACACTAGTTCCCGTTCGATAGATAGGTTTGTTTTACCAACAGACAACAGACAAAAGAAAACGATTGCTGAACATTCATATTTTCACCAGGGGAGATGCAGGCGTTTTGTAACTCTTTTTCTTATGTTACTAAAATAATGTACAGATTTTTTTTTTTTTTTTTCCCCTAGAGCAAGACTACGTTTCTGATTGACTGAAAAGTGAATGTTATGCCGCTACCTCTGAACAGGAGCTGATGTGTTAGTAACATCACAGTGTCATGGAAGTCATATGATCTGCCCAGAAGAACTAAACGACTCACAATGAGTACATCTGCAGATAACCAACATCCGCTTTTCTCAAACAAAAAACAAAACCAAAAAAAAAAGAAAAAAACTAAGTGGCTTAAACGTGTCACTCTTCACGATAGTCAATAGCTATGTTTCATTTAGTTAGAAACAACAGAATAGATTTAACGTTTTTACAAAAAAAAACGTCATTCCACACACCAGTCAATATCTATATTTCATTCAATATGAACCAACAATAGCTTCAATAATTCACACAGAAAATCATTCTGCACAATCAACAGCCAGGTTTCATTTAATACAAAACAGCAGAATAACTTCACAATTTGACAACACACAAAGTTATCCTGCACAGTAGGAAATATCTCTTTTGCATTCAATATCAACAACAAAGTAGCTTAGTGGCATGTGATAGATGTCATTGTCATGGGAGTAGTAACGTGGCTTATACAGTAACAGTCTTGAGTTTTTTGTCTTCTTTGTGAAGGTCAGGTTGCAACAAAAATCCTTACAGAATTGATACTAAAAAAAGAAAGGGCCATCCAGGAGCAGGTGGACTGCTGTGTGACTTTCACTGTGCAGGTTACGTGCAAACACCAGGCATCGAGCAGTGTGTCCCACGTTCACAGCGGGAGGTGAGCTGTGTCACTCTGACCCCGCCCCCTGACCACGTGATCTTTCTCAGTATCCCAAGGGAGGAGTTCGGGGTCCTGACTCTGTTTTGTGGCTATTGTGGGGCAGGTGGGGTTGATTACCGATTCCATAAAACATATAGAATACCAGACATGGCCGCGTCTTACCTCTTCCCCGATAACTTCCCCAGTTGCAAATCTCTTGAAAATACGTCTATGTCCATTCACCATACCCAGTGCTGTGAAAGAAAATTTACACATTTTTACGGATACAGATTTCGATTCTCATTCCACTTGAAAAATGAAAAACCCAAACAGATTGGAGTCGTAGAGAAACGTTACCAGGCAACATGGAATTGTTCCATATTCTCCAAGTCAGATCTGGTGCATCATTTTCCCCTGTGACCTGATTCCCCAGTGTGCCGAGTCTGAAGATGAGGCTCATTGCTCCTACACCTCTGACACATGTGGACTGAATAAGGTGTCTGCTTCTTCTTCAGTGTCATTTGTGTTCCATTGTGTATGCATTACATTTCTTGTTAAACTGTCAAATGGGAACACTGGATGGATGAAAAAAAGTCAATCCTACTGTGTGACTAAGTGAACGACTGACTGTTCTGAATGCCTAAAGTGCCTTCAATCGCTGATTTTAAACTCAAGGTTTCTGGTGCTGGAACTGCATAGAATCCTTTTTGGCAAAGTGTCAGTGTTTCTCCATTGTTCCAGCATTGCACAACGTATTAATGCTTCCATCACTGGATACACCATGTGTTCATTTTTGTACCTGTTGATTTGTACAGATTGACGTGTTCAACCTTCAACGCCCATCTCGCGCTGAAGTGAATGAAGATAAGAGATTGTTCGTTCATTTTCGTTGTCCTGAGTGTTTTGTATTTTGCCTGAAGAAGACCTAAGAGGTCGAAACGCGTCATGTTTTGTCTTGTCGTTCGTTTGTCTACATTTTTCTTGGCGGTTCGACATCAATTACCTTAAAAATTGTTTAGATTTCCGCCTGCAATCGCCTTACTTTGCAACTAGTGTTCAACCTTGTTTTGCAGCTATTCACCATACTGTTGATAGGTAATGGGAAGTGTTGTGTCTCTCGCCCTCACACGTCTGTGCTGTTGATGGGTAATGGTAAGTTATGTGACTTGTTCTGAAACTGGACACTCTCGCCCTCACACGTCTGTACTGTGGATAGGTAATGGTAAGTTCTGTGACTTGTTCAGGAAACTGTGGTAAGTTTTGTGAATTGTTCTGGAACTGTGGTAAGTTCTGCGAACAGTTCTGGAACTGGACACTGTCGCCCTCACACGTCTGAAGTAGACGGAACTCGCCAGCTCTAGTTCTCAGCCCATCTGCGAGAAGACAAACTCTGACTTTCCTTTTTTTTCCCGATGTGTTTATCTATTTGATTTTATATTTTGGCTTGCTTTATACCTAACTTCTAGTTGTGGCTGTTGTGTTATGCTTTTTTGTTTTGTGCCTGTGTTCTTGTTGAACAAAATAAAAGCAAAGGAAGATGTTAAAAAGACTATAGCTGCCCTTCAAAAACATTCGCAATTAACCAAAAGCGTTTCGGTTCCATTTCTGGATAATTGTTGTGGCCTGTGCTTTTAAACGTAGTCAACGGTAAATTTACACAGAAGCGTAAGGAGTATGTATAGAGACGTAAAGGCTAGAATAAGACGTAGAACAAACTTATCAGGTTTTGTGAATTGCACAAGTCCGGTAAAGCAAAATGATGTTTGTAGCACAGTTTCATTTTCACTCTTTCTTTATAAGCTTGCATCAGAAATTATACAAAAATAGTTAAAGTTAAAAAAGAAACACCTCTGACTTTATGTCACTCGTGTTCCCCAGCAGTGGGAGAACCTTCATCCAGGGTCAACGTCTCGTACAGATCACTACTGACCACTGGGCAAGGCAGCGACACCTCTTGACGCTTGGCTGGAAACCTTACTTGAACGTGATCACACAAACACGACTGTACCAGACATACACTCACTGATCAAGATATTCATTACGTATAAAAAAACAAAACACCTCAAAACGGACTGACATTCATACACACACTATGTTGTCTGACGCATTCAGTGACACAGAGATAGGCGTCGTCATCAAGTATCGCACAGATGGATCAGTCTTCAATCTCAGGAGACTTCAAGAAAAAACCAAGGTCTCGATGGACACTGTCAATGACTTCCTCTTCGCGGACGACTGTGCCCTCAACGCTGTCTCAGAAGTCACAATGCAGCACAGTGTTGTCAAGTTCTCTGCTGCTTGCAACAAATTCGGCTTGACAATCAAAATTGGCCATCAATACGAAAAAGACTGAAATGATGCACCAGCCAGCCCCGGGAAAGCCATACGTTGAGCCAGTCATCACCATCACTGGACAGCAACTGAACGCGGTGGATAAGTTCACCTATCTAAGCAGCACTCTGTCCAGAAACGTTGCCATCGACAATGAGGTGAATGCCCAGCTCGACAAAGCTAGTGCCGCTTTTGGCAGACTCCACAAGAATGTATGGAACAGGAGAAGCATCACCCTAGAGACCAAGATCAAGGTGCATCGGGCCATAATACTTACCACACTGCTCTATAGCTGTGAAACATGAACAGTTTACTTGTGTCACGCCAGGAAACTGAATCAGTCCCACACCACTTTGCCTCAGAAGACTCATGGGCATTAAGTGGCAAGATAAGATTCCGGACACTGAAGACCTCACTTGTGCTGGCCTGCCTAGCATCTTCACCATACTGATGCAGTCACAGCTTCGCTGGCCAGGTCACGT
>JADBJO010000965.1:2500-37500 GCA_016801955.1 Conus betulinus | reverse complement strand
TACAACCTACTGTTTAACTGTTTCAGTACGAATTTTCTAAATAGCAATTCATATGGCATCCACCACACACACACACACACACCACACACCACACCACACCCCACACACCCATATATATATATATATATAGTATATCTATTATATATAATATATTTGGTTAAAAAAGGATGATAAAAGGAAGTTTTTAAAAAACCCAACAGATCTGTTTTCGAGAGCCAGCGCTCCTCGTCAGGGGATGTTTTGGGGCGCCTACTCTGCGGTGGTGTTATATGGCCTGATTTCACTTGTTTGCACGTGCGGAGTTGGCTGCACGTATTGTTTCGTTTTTTGGGGTGGGTGTTTAACAGTTTTTGGGGCACGTTTCTGACCACCGGATTTTCCCCCCAGGGTGCGTGTTGCTGACAAACGATTTCCATTTGTGCCTGGCATGTTGTTTACTATTTCTACTTTAGTGTTTAGAGGTTGCTAAGTATGGTTTTGCATAGTATTAACCATTTTTTCTGTTGAACATAGGTTGCATCTCTTTTGTTGAAATGTTGTTGTAATGGTGATGCCCCCTTTTATGATTTTCCAGGTTATGTTATAGTTTATTTTTTGTTTGTCTTTGAGTCTCCAAATATATTTGCTCAGTTTCTGTTTGGTTTTTTTGTATTTTTTCTTTGTTGATGACTGTTTATGGTTTGCGTAGTCTGTTTTTTTGAAGTGATTTTTCAGTGATCCCCTCAATGTATGTATGTTTTCTTTTTTTTTTCATTTTTCTGATGTCACAGTGGCTTGGTATACAATGTTTGTTATAGAGGCATTGTTGCTTAAGGGACCACTGTTCTTTTTTAGCACAATTGCAGGATTCCTTTCTTTCACTTTTCACCCTTCTTTGCTGTGTTTGCTTTTAATTTGTTGGATGAATCAATTATGTTTTTAAAGGTTTTAGGCATCATGAATATGATAGTTTAATCATGGTGTTTCTTGTTGAATATTTTTTTGGACAGTTTGTGTTCTTTTTGGAAAGGATTGCTGTCAAAATTTTTGAAAAATTTCCTTTTCCCTACGTTTGTTTTTTTTCGTCCTCGTCATATGATGGAGGTTTTGTACCATGTGATTTTTTCTTTTTTCCTGCTTTTTTTTTTTTTTTTTTTTTGTTGTTCATGTTTTGTTATCTGGGTTGTATCTGTGTTTGAGTTTGTTTTTTTATCTGTAACCAACCCACTTTTTTTTGTTTTTGCAATGCCTCTCTTGTATTCTTTGCTGCTGCAATTGGTTGAATACTCTTTCATTATGTGACAGATTAGATAATCTCTTGTTTATGCCCATTGGGTATGGTTTTTAGTATAGATGGTTGGGTGGTTGCTATTGATGTTTACACATAAATGGGTGTGTCATTAGGTTTCTTGTATGGTTTATTATATGTGGTTTGTTTTGGGTCAAGTGTTCTGTCTAAGTAGTTCACTACTTTTTTTTGTTTGCTTCAATTGGTGATTTTTTTTTAGTTATGGTTTTGGAAAATTGTTGCATAGTTCTTTTTTCTTGTTTTCAATGGTTCTTGGATTGTTGTTTAGAGCGCGGCGAGGCCGTCGTCTCTGTACAGTCCGACTTGTTTTTCCGAGTTGCTTTTTTGGATGTTGGATAGTATAAACAGTCCGACTAGTTTCACATGTTTCGGCACCGTCATACATACGATCCCATGGTCACATCAAATGTTGAGTTTTTATTTGTTTTCTTGATCCATGTATCATTTTTCTGCTGCCTGTAGAGTAAAGTTTTCTTGGTGTGAAAAATGATTTCCATTTCTGACCCTGTTTATGTCTGTGTGTTTATTAGCAAATTTCAGAGCTTTTAGTGAGTAGCTCTTCGTCTATGGATGGGTAGAAGTCTACTATGTCGAATGTGATGAATACTGTGTTCTTCTGTTTGTTAAAGGTTTTTGAACCATTGGATAACTTCATATGTGTTTTCTTCCAGAGGTTGTATTCAGTGTTTGATTTATATGTTTTTTAATGGCTTTTTCTAAGATTTCTTACTTACTTATTTTTGCCCAGTTCAGATTTAGATGGTTTTTATTAGTCTACATGTTGGGTTGTTGTGGAAATTGGGTTTATGGTCTTTAAGGTTTATGAAGGCTTCTTTTTATTGCAGTTGTTTCCACCCTGTCCCCCTAGATCCATGTGGTGTACGAGTTCTTTTTTTCTTTCTTTTTTTTTTTTTTTTTTCGGATGTTGTTGTGTATGGTTTTATCAGCTTTTTTGTAGTTTTTTTTTTTTTTCTGAATGTTTTTATCAAGAAGTTGTGAGTACTCGTTTGGTTCCATTTTGTAGTAATTACTGGTTTTGTCAGTCCCTTCACGAATTTTTTTTAATCATTTTTGTATTTTGTTTTATTTTCATTTTTTAATGATGTTTGGAAAATCGTTTTGTTTGATTTTTTTGAATTCTATGTTGGCTATCATTCTTTTCATTTTATCCTCAAAAGATTTCATTCATCTATGGCTGGTGGAGATATCGCCATGATTTGAAGTCATATGTGTTTTTGGTCCTCTTTTTTTTGCATTCGGATTCGGAGGAAGGAAGAAAACTGCTTTCCATCTCATGTTTCGTACGAATTTTTCAGTTTGTTCTATTAATATCTTTTTTAAGTAGAAGATAGCACTGCGGTTTGGAAATGGTATATTTTTTTTTCGATTGTCTGAAATTAATTTTTCCTCCATTTTGAAATTCACCAGGCCACAGTGCTCAACAGTCTAACGGAGGATATTATCAAAACTATTGCTAAAACGCCTAATAAACCTCTGAAAGTGCTCAAACCCCTTGGGGATGCAACATCTGTTTAAAAAAAGGATGATAAAAGGAAGTTTTAAAACCCCAACAGATCTTTTTCGAGCCAGCGCTCCCTCTCGTCAGGATGGTTTTTGGGGGCGCCTACTTGCCGGTGTTATATGGCCTGATGTCACTGTTTTGCACGTGCGGTTGGCTGCACGTATTGTTCGTCGTTTTTTTTTGGGGTTGTTGTTGTTTACAGTTCAGGGGTGCGTTTTGGTGCTGACAAACGATTTCCATTATTTGTGCCTGCAGGTTGTTTACTATATTTCTACTTTAGTGTTTTAGGGTTGCTAAGTATGGGTTTGCATAGTATTAACCATTTTTTTTTCTGTTGAACATAGGTTTGCATCTTTTTGAAATGTTTGTTGTATGATGGTGATGCCCTTTTTATATGATTTTCCAGATATGTTTATATAGTTTATTTTTTTGTCTTTGAGTCTCCAAATATATTTGCTCAGTTCTGTTTGGTTTTTGTATTTTTCTTTGTTGAATGACTGTTTATATGTTTTGCGTATCTGGTTTTTGAAGTGATTTTCAGTGATCCCTATGTATGTTTCTTTTTCATTTTCTGATGTCACAGAGTGGCTTGGGTATTGTATACATGTTGTTATAGAGGCATTTGTTGCTTAAGGGACACTGTTCTTTTTTTTAGCACAATTGCAGGATTTCCTTTCTTTCCTTTCTTCACCCTTCTTTGCTGTGTTGCTTTTCATTTTGTTGGATGAATCAATTATGTTTTTAAGGTTAGGCATGCATGAATATGATAGTTTGATGGGTGTTTCTTGTTGAATATTTTTTTGGACAATTTTTGTGTTCTTTTTTGGGAAGGATTGGCTGTCAAAAATTTTGAAAAAATTCTTTTCCTACGTTTGTTTTTATTTTTGTTTACTCGTCGTCCATCATATGGGAAGGGTTGTTGTAACCATGTGATTTTTTTCCTTTTTCCTTCCATGTTTTTTTTTTTTTGTTTGTTTGTTCATGTTGTTATCTCTGGGTTGTATTGTAGTTTTGTAGCTGTAACCACTTTTTTTTTTGCAATGCCTCTTGGTATTCTGCTGCTGCATTGTTGAATACTCTTTCATTATGTGACAGATTAGATAATCTCTTGTTTAATATGCCATTTGGGTATGGTTTTTTAGTATAGATGGTGGGTGGTTGCTATTGATGTTGTTTAACATAAATGGGTGTGTCATTAGTTTCTTGTATGTTTTATATATATGTGGGTTGTTGAGGTCAAGTGTTATGTCTAAGTAGTTCACTACTTTTTTGTTTGCTTCATGGTGATTTTTAAGTTATGTTTTGGAAAATTTTTGCATAGTTCTTTTTTTTCTTGTTTTTCAATGGTTCTTGGATTGTTGTTTTTTAGGTAGCGCGCGGCGAGGCCTCGTCGTCTCTGTACCAGTCCGACTTGTTTTTCCGAGTTGCTTTTTGGATGTTGGATAGTATAAACGTGTCCCTTAAGCAACAATGACTAGTTCACATTGTTAGGCGCCCCAAAACCATCCTGACGAGAGCGCTGGCTCGAAACAGATCTGTTGGGTTTTTAAAACTTCCTTTTATCATCCTTTTTTTAACAGATGTTGCTCCCCAAGGGGTTGAGCACTTTAAGATTTTATTAGGCGTTTTTAGCAGTATTTTTGATAATAGCTCCTCACGTTGAGCACTGTGGCCTGGTGAATTTCAAAATGGAGGAAATTAATTTTAGACAATCGACAAAAAATATACCATTTTCCAACCCGCCCGCAGTTCTACTTAAAAAGATTAATAGAACAACTGAAAAATTCGTACGAAACATGAGATGGAANATCCTAAACGTGTTGGGCGCGACACACATGAAGATCATATCTGCACAGTCAGTTTTGGATTGGAACCTTTTATTTGTGGATGACAGCAATGTCCTGGTAGGCAATGAACAAGAACTCACTAAGCTTGTTGAACGACTGTATGAAACGTCAGTATATATGACGATGGAAATCAGCACCGTGAAGACCAAGCTGATGGCCCCTCACAACTATTCCAACAGTTCACTTACCTGGGATTCATCAGTAGCAGGCAGAAGAGACAAACACGGCCATATCCAGATTAAAACCTGTATTGAAGAACGATAACATTTCCATGAAACACAAGATAAGGCTTCTGCATATGTTGGTATATTCCACCTTCCTGCGTGCATGCGAGCCGTAGATCCTCACACCACATCTGAAAAGAAGAACCGAAGCCATGGAAATGAAATGTTTTACAATATACTAAACATAAGCTATACTGACCATATTACCGAAGAGCCAGTGCATCAAACCACCAGGTAGCACATAGCCATGTGAAGATCTACTGACGTCAGTCAAGAAGAGAAAACTGTATTGGTATGATCATTTAACAAGATATAAAGACTTTGCCAAACAGTTCTCCAAGGAACTGTAGAAGAAGGGAGATAGTGTAAAAGACAGGAAAAAACCCATGTGCAGACGATATTGCCAAGTGGATCAGGAAACATTTGAAAGTCATCGAAAAGATTGTTTAGTTTCAATCGCCTGTCATACACAATAAAGTGGCCGTGTTTCGGCTCACCATCCAGAGTCCGACCTTAAAACAGATGTAGGGATAAATCAGACAAAAATTAACAGAGAAAAGCGAAGGAGCTACTGGCAAAACCGCTGTTTAGCGTAAGAGACACGTAGATGGATATCAAAATCCGTTTGACTAACAGTCTCACTCAATTTTCAATGCATGTGTTGCACTTTTGCTCCCTGGAGAGGTACCTTTGCTTCGTTCCTCTGAGAAAACTATTGTGAAGCAGCGACAAAAAGGCAAACTTTAATCACTGATAGGAATCGCTGATGCCGGAAAAAGGTACAGTGTCTCTATCAGTTGGTGAGAACAGCAACTGCATTTTGAGCTATAGGGTCAGAATAGGAGACGTGGAGTTCCAGGATTTTGAACATTTTCTTCCACCCCCAGGCTTAAAAAATGGCATTTTGGCATGTTCACCTCCAACCCTACTTGGTCAGGACCCCCAGACTCCTTCGGACCCTATCCCTCCTCCCATGAACCTGATGACGCCCTGTGTGGCATGTCATAAGACTTGTCAACCTTTGATCCCAAGCGTACTGGCTTTGTCACTGACATGCAATGCAACCAGCTGGTGCGGCGCAGCAGAGTGTCAAGAAATCCTTAAGTTTCTGAATAGACAACATTGCCGCAGTGCAAGAAACTCCTGATGGCTGGCAAAAGCTACACATCTCTGTGCCAGTTTTTTGCTTGTCGCTGTAAGGCTTTGGACGCAATTAAACTGGCGTGAAGATTTTGTGTACAACTCGCTGCAGCTTTGTAAACCATCGATCATCTTACATCTTGTTTTTCTCTTCCTTTTGCGTGACTGCTTTGGTCTCTGGTAGTCTTCAACTTCACTCCTACATTAACAATCGTCATCAGTTTTTTCTTTTTTCTTTTTGCCGCTCCACCTTCCCCGTCTTCACAATTTTGCCTCTTTTTTGTATTTTTAAACTTTTTTCTTTTTCTTTTTTGTTTTGTAAAGACGGTCTTTTTTTAAAAATGTGGGGCCTCCATCCTCTCTCTTGCCCCCCCCCCCCCCCCCCCCCCCCCCCCCCTTTTTTTTAAATTTTTTTTTACAAACCTCCCACACCATGCATTGTCAGTGTTGTTTTTTTTTTTTGACTTTTCCTACAGAATTTTTTAAAATAAACATTTTAATCGCTTTGAATGGAATTGCATAACAATTTACACTGCATACAAACAAAATGACATGAATACATGTATATGTACAATGAGCAATTATATCAATACATCATTTGATATTAAAAACACATTACATCAAAATGTATGTATGTATCCATATGTGTATGGACACACACACTTATATTTACCCACACATATATATATATATATACAAACATAACGGCACAGACATTAAGAAAGATCAAACTTTAAAGAGAGAGAGAGAGAGAGAGAGAGAGAGAGAGAGAGAGAGAGAGAGAGAGAGAGAGAGGGGTGGATGTCGGTTCGTTTTGCAGCTATTTTTAACATTTGGATTCACGGTTTTACTCTTTTGTTTGTTTGTTTTTTGTTGTTTGTTTTGTTTGTTTGTCCCTTCCTTCCCTTTTCTCTTTTTTTCCCTTTTCTATCTCCTTTAATCCTTTTTTTCTCTTTTCTTTTAAGACATACTTTTTACTGTTTCAGTGCGTATTTCTGAATAGCAATTCATATGGCATCCATATTTTTTTTAAATCATCCGTTTTCCATGATAATCTGGCATTGTGTTGTTCTATTCTATGTCTTGAAGAAAAGTATCTTTCAAAGGTTACTATGTTAGGTACAGACTTTTCAAATTTACATTTATGAATATACATTTTACCCAGAAGTATCAATAAATCAAAAACATAGTCCGTAACCATATTATTTTCTATGCCAAATAATACTATGTTTTGAGTTATACTGATGTTTGTACATGTTGTACATTTTGTTTTTAATAATTGTTCAAGGTTTTTCCAGAAACGATTTGAGATGTTGCATGTCCAGAATATATGTTCAATACTGTCTTTGAATTCTTTACAGAAATCACAATAATAACTATCTGTAATATTCATTTCTTTCAGTACAACATTTGTCCCGAGAATTCTATGTACAATGCGCACCTGCAGCCATTTCAGTTTGACATCTTGTATTTTATGCACTTTTTTAAAAACCTCTTTCCACTGAATATCTATCCCTAGCTTCTCAGTCCATTTTTGACAGGAATTGGGAGTTTGTTGTCATTGATTAAAATATCGTAGAACAACCTCGTACCTTTAGATATGGAATACATTAATTTTAATACCCCAGGGATATCATGTGCGCAATTGTTTATTCATTTATCTTTGTTTGTTTTACATATTTTTCTTTAATGGACATTTTACAGCCATTAAAAGCCAGAAAATGTATATTCAATCCAAATTTTCTATTAAATTCAGTATGCGTAAGGAATTTTCCGTTGTTGTCAAGAAAATGTGCAACACAGTTGACACCTTTTTGGATCCAATTTCTATGCTAATCAAATTGTCTCCAATTTTAAATTCTTCATTATAAAACACTGGTTCTGAAAGTAACTCTCTCTGTGTTTTTGGTTGTACTAGATTGCAAAACTGACTGTATGCCACTTAGATATGTTTCCAAAAGATGTTGTTATGATTTTTATATAAACCGTAGCTTGGGGACATATTTTTCAATTTCAGTAAGAAATGGATATAATTCCATTGCAACATTTTTTCATTTATGTTTAGTAGCTTTCAGCCTTCTTATCCAAATGAGTTTCAGTGCAGCAATGTATGCTCTGATATCTGATACATTTAGACTACCATCTTACACTTTTCGTTACCGTATTTCTGCTAATTTTATCTCGTTCACCATTCCAAATAAAACGAAAACACATTTTCTGGAGATTATTCACAAACTCATCTGGTGGGTTGGGAAGCAGGGTCCAGAGGTGTATTAGTTTTGATAGTATTAAGGATTTTAATACAGCAACTCTTCCAAGAGGAGTTATATTTCTTTTTATCCAAATATTGAAAAGAGCTTTTTTATTTCCGACATTTTTTGCGGCATAATTAGCTTGATCACAATCTTTTATATCATTTGTAAACCATATACCGAGTATTCCGAATTTTTCTGGATTCCAAATTATATTTAAATGTTCCATGTATTTTGTTTTTGAATTCTTTTTACTTCCGAGCCAGACTGCTTGTGTTTTATTTTCATTCAAAAAGCCCTGAGAAATTTCCAAATTTTAAAATCAACGGAATAGACTTTTCAAAGGATAATCTATCACCATTATTCATTAGCTGCGCATCATCAGCAAATTGAGATATTTTGGGTTCTTCGTGGTTGATGTCAATGCCTTTTATATCTTTGTCTTCTCTTATCATAATGGCTAAAATCTCTATGCAGAGTATAAATAGATAAGGGGAAAGTGGGTCTCCTTGCCTACATCCTCGTTCTATTGGAAACCAATCGGCTACTTGGCCATTGACTATAACTGTTGATTTGATATCTGTGTAAAATGTTCGTATCCATTTACAAATACCCTCTCCAAAACCAAAGGATTCCAGAACTGTAAAACAAAAATTGCCAGTCCAAAGAGTCGAAAACTTTTTCAAAGTCTAAACAGAGCAAGAGACCAGGCCTATGAGTTGTGTCAAGATAACAGATTAAATCGTAAATCAGTCTAATATTGTCTCCAAGATATCGGTTGGCTACAAATCCAGTCTGATCCTCATTAATTAATTTTTCGAGAGTTTTCTTAACCCTGTTTGTAATACACGATGCTCTGATCTTATATAAAACATTTAATAATGAAATTGGTCTCCAATTTTTTTGTGTGTTCTTTAGATTTTTCTGGTTTGAGAATGCAGGTAATAAGTCCCTGTTTTTGTTTTGCTGAAAGTTCTCCGTCTTTGAACGACTGGTTTAGAGCGCGTACGACGAATGGTCCCATTTTTTTCCCAAAGAATTTATAAAATTCAGCTCCAAATCCCTCCGTACCTGGACTCTTTCCATTTTTCATATGTTGTAATGCATAACCTGCTTCTTCTAAACTTATGTCCCCTTCTATAGAGTCCCTCTCTTCTTGTGATAATGTAGGATGCTTATTAACTAAATCACTTATTTCACATACATCTAAACTTTTTCTATATATAATTTACAGTAAAACTCATTTACTTCGGTTTTTATTCGTTCTGGTTCATCAATTAAATCTCCGTTTTGATTTACTAGCTTTGTCATACTTTTGTTTACGAAGTGCCCTTTTTCCAAGTTACAAAAATATTTTGTTACCTTTTCCCCCTTCTGCTATCCATTTTGCCCTAGACCTTAATATCACTCCTTGTTTTTTTTTTTCTCTGAGTGAAACTACCTCTTGGTTCATTTCCTTAGCAATTCTATGTCTTCTTCTGTCTTCTTTTTTTTTTCTTTTTTTTTTTTTTTAACTAGGTTTTCTTCTTTTTCAATAGCTTTCTTTTTCCTCACAGTAGCATATAGCTT
Source organism: Conus betulinus (assembly GCA_016801955.1). Lineage (NCBI taxonomy): Eukaryota > Metazoa > Mollusca > Gastropoda > Neogastropoda > Conidae > Conus > Conus betulinus. The sequence goes on along the minus strand of JADBJO010000965.1, from coordinate 27,658 downwards.
TTTTTTTCCTAGACAGTAGCATAGTAGCATAAAATAGTTTTTGATCGAATTTTCATTAGTAAAAAATCTATAAATAATTTATCAGACACGGTTAATTCAATTTCTGTCAAAGATGTATCGTTAATTGTAGTAGTATCATATACTAGTCAGATGAATATTCACATATCACCTCGTCTATCAGTTTGTTTATTTCATCTACATATTGTTTGTCTCTCAATAGATCATAGTTAAACTTCCAAAAAGTATTTCTTTCCACAGTTTTCCCGTTCTTTTAAGTTAAGTAAAATCATAGAATGATCGGATCGATATCCTGGAATGATATCCGAGTCTTCATAGTTCCATATAAGATTCTCTGAAACTAGAAAATAAGCTAAACGACTTTGTTTTAACGGAAAATTTCTTCGCCAAGTAAATCGTTTGACTTGCGGATTACTCTCCCTCCACACATCAGCGAGACTTAATTCTAATATCATGTTTTCCACAGCATCTTTAACCCTAGGGTTATTTATATTGTTGTAAATTGTTCTAATCTAAATATGGATCAAGAACTAAATTCCAGTCACCAACTATTATGAAATCGTGACCGTGGTAGTTTATTATTTTTTCTTTTAAATTAAGACAAAAATCGGGATTGTCTACGTTCGGTCCATTTAAGTTTACTAACAATATATCTTTATCCATGGTTTTTTAGGGATAATATAATGTAGTTACCATAAACATCCCTATCAATATTGCTGATTTTAAATTCAAAATTATTATTAAACAGCACAGCTACACCTCTTGCATTGAATCTATAAGAGGCAAAGAGACATGTATAACCCCATTCTGATGTAACATATTTTTCTAATTTGGGGGTAAAATGGGTGTCTTGCAAACAGTAAATGTTGTAGGACTTTTTCCTAAGATAGTGGAAAACCACCTTTTCTGAGTGTCTCCTAGTCCCTGACAATTCAAAGATGATATCGTAATATTTGCCATGTTATCTTACAAGAAGGATTATAACTTTTTGTATCGCACTGCCATATAACTGGAAAGGAATAACCAGCTTCTTTACACAGTAATGTACACACTTGCTTTGGAGAATATCACAACAATACAAAGATCGCAAAACGGCATGGCCATTAAAAATAATAAAACAGACTACCCAAACAAAATAGCATAAACATAATAATGACCAAATGAATCTTTTTCCATGACAAACAAATTGAATTTCTGCAGCAAAAAGAAAATGCTCTATACAACACACTCACAAAGTTACAAACATAAAGTCACATCGACAACACGACACGAAACACATAAATGTAAGTAGACTCAATAACGATCGCTCACGAGCGAAATGTACAGCTTCTCTGCGTTACTGATAGTTACAGCAACGAATGTGTCGAGAGTTAAGAAAGGTAGGTTAATTCCAACAGTATTGACACCAAAAGTGGTATATGGGAAAAAAAAAAAACAATACTACCATACAAATGTTAATACCATTTTTATCACCAGCCCCAAAAGTTCAAACACTTTTTGCGTTTTTTTGGAGGAGTGGGGAAAAGGCCGTAGGAGAAACACACATGTCACACACGATGTGTGACACGTACATGTGTCAAGTGAGTGTACATGTACAGGTGAGTAAGCAAATGAAAGCAAACGTTTTACCCCGATCCCCTCCGTGCGCGCCCCACCCCCCCCCCCCACCCCCATCAAAACATAAATATGTGTTAATGTGCATGTCTGTTTAAGTGTGTGTGGAGTGGGAGAGGAGAAGGCAAAGACGCTGGGAAGGAGGAGGGGGGAGGAGACAGGAAGGGCACGGGGTTGGGGGGGGAGGGAAGGGGTGAGGGGGGGGGGGGGGGGGGGCGAGAGGCAGGACAAACAGGAACAGGTGAGGAGGTGAAAACATCCATCTTCAAATTGTTCCACAAACACATCGATCAAATATAAACAAAACAATTCAGTCAGTCATAAAAAAGGCACTCGCAATCAAGTAAACAGCCAAGTAATATACTAGGCTAAAGATCAAACAGATATGTAATAACTTCCGCTAAACAACTCAACAATGCAAGTCTTTTCATCAAGCATCGATTGGCTAACGAAACTGTGTCTTCACATGTTATTGACATGGTGAAGTAAGTACAAGAGGGGGGGGGGGGGGGGGGGGGGGGGGGGGAGGGGGGGGGGGGGGGGGGGGGGGGAGTGGCGGGAGAAGAAACGGGCAGTGATTTGGGGGAAGCAGTGGGGAGGAGGGTGGGGAAGGGGAGGGGTCATCGGGGAAAAGAGGCAACGTCTTCCACTTATTTTTTCTGTGTGATCATTCTCCCCCCCCCCCCCCCCCATGAATATGTGGTGATGTATATGTGTGTATGGAGGGGGAGAGGAGGGGACGGAGACGCTGGGGAAAAAAGGGGGAGGGGAAACAGGGTGGGGGTGGGGGGGGGGGCAGGCGAGAGGTAGGACAAAACAGAAACAGGCCGGTTACGCCAATCAGGAGGTGGATGCACCAATCACTAATCAATTTATAAACATATCTATCAAACATAAATAAACAATTCAATCATGAAGAGGTACATACAATATCAATCCGATAACAAGTAAACAGCCAAACAATAACCATTAACCACACGAACAACAGAATGTATAACTTCCACCGAACAACTCAACATTGATTGGCCAGCAAACTGCATCTTTTCATATTAACGACATGATGGGGCGAGCACAAGTGGAGGAGGAAGGGGGGGGGGGGGGGGGAGAACGGGCAAACTCTGGGGAGGCAAAGGGTGGAGGGGCAAAGTGGGCGGAGGGTGGGAGGCAAAAAAGTGGGCGGGAGGGTGGGGAAGCAAATTGGGTGGAGGGTGGGGAAACAAAGTGGGTGGAGGGTGGGGAAGCAAAGTGGGCGGAGGGTGGGGAAACAATGTGGGTGGAGGGTAGGGAAGCAAAGCGGACGGAGGGCGGGGAGGCAAAGTGGACGGAGTGTGGGACGCAAAGTGAACGGAGGGCGGGGAAACAAAAGTGGACGGAGGGCGGGGAAGTGTTAGGGGAGGCAGAAGAAAAAGCAACGCTTTCCTCAGATCTTCTCTATCTGTCTTCTCTATCTGTCTCCTCCTTTCTTTTCTCAACCTCAAAGCATAAGTGTGTGTTACTGTATATGCATGCGTGTGTGTGTGTGTGTGTGTGTGTGTGTGTGTGTGTGTGTGTGTGTGTGTGTGGAAGGGGGGGGGAGGGGGAGCAAAGATACTGGGGGAGAGGGTGGGAAAGAAAGAGAGACAGGGACAGGGCGGGGGGAGGGGGGGGGGGGGAGGGGGGGGCAGGACAAACAGGAACAGGCGGGGTGCACCAGTCTGGAAATGGGTGCACCGATCTCTAATGGATCTATAATCACATCAATCAAAGAGAAAAAATTCAATCATGAAAAAGCATACACAAAAAATAGATGTACAATCAAGTAAACAGGCAAATAATACATTAAGCACAGCTCAACAGAATGTATAATAATAACTTATAATTCAATCATGAGAAAGCATACACAAAAATAGCTGTACAATCAAGTAATCAGGCAAATAATACATCAAGCACAGCTCAACAGGATGTATAATAATAACTTACAAGTGGGTGCAGCAGAGGGAGGAGGGGGGGAGGGGAAGGGAGACAGGGCGACAATGATTCTGGCGGAGAAGTGCGGGTGGCGGTGGTGAGGGAGGCCGGCGATTAAAAAAAAAAAAAATCAGCATCCTCATCCTTGTTGGAAACCACCATGATCGCTATGGACAATAATCAGGATGACAGTAACAATAAACGATAAGGCACCCTGTTATAATGTTTTCTTTATACAGCATTCAAGACATTGAAAATGAATCGGAGCCAAAAATAGTGTGCAAGTGAATACATATTTAAAAAAAATCAAAAAGATTAAATAAATAAATAAAAGAAAAAAAGGGGCAATGACAAAGGGCACATGACAGAATCTGAATCATTATTCTATGGTCGCCCCCAATCCCCCCCCCTTCCCATTCCTAATATTTTTCCATGTTGATCCAGTTCAGTTCAGCACTGAGGAGTATCACAATATCTGTTAGCACTCTGACTATGATGACTGTCACCCCACCCCTCAACTGACATGGTGAAAGGCGGAGCGGAAAGGTGGTTCAGCTCCAAAGCAAAGGAGGGGGCGGGCTGCAGGGAGGGGGGGGGGACCAGCGAGGAAGGAGGGGAGGAGGGGGAGGGGGGGAGGAAGAATCCTGAGGGCCAATAAATAACACAAAATTATCATGTTATAGAGTCTGAGACTACTGATGCGCAATATTATGTCAACAGTCGTCAACTCTCCTCCTCACACTTTTTCTAAGGATGCTGTACATAGAAAACGTAAATGATAGAAAGGGGAACAAGAAAGAAACTTTCCCAAGAAACCAAAACAGAACCTTCTCTGTTTTCTCTCTTTTTTCTCAAATCTCACCTCAACCCATGGCGCTGATAAATGTTTTCATCTAGGTTGGTGTTGATGTCTTTCATTTTCAAGATTTTGCAGTTTAACCAGTATTTTTCCGTTTGACGACCAGGCGGAGAGAGTAGCAGAGTGTTTAGCAGCTCTCATCAGTAGATTGTAGTTTGCTTTGGTGAGGTCTTCGCCAATTGAAACATCGGTTTGTTTGAGTTTTCTTCGACTCTCTAGCACACTGTTCTTTTTCTGTCGCGAAAAAAATCGCACAAGAATCGGACGCGGTCTGCCAGTGCCAGGTTTTCCAGATCGATGTGCAATCTCGATGTCGTTGACTGACACTGACACACCTACCTGACGGGTAAAATGTCCGTGCACTTTTTCACACAGTCCTCAACCGTTTCTGCCTTCCCCTGTTGTTCCTCCTGTACACCATACACCTGAAGGTTCCATTGACGGCCGTGTTGCTGTAGATCGTTTTCGGCAGATTTTAAAGCGCACATCTCTTTCTGCTGCTGGCGAAACTGAGACTTGACATCATTGTTTTCTTGCTGTAGTCGTTTCACTTCAGTTCTCATTTTGTCATTTTCTGTCTGAAGATCGAACAGAGAACTTTCTAATCGATTTATTTTCTCTATCAAATTAGAGTTCAGTTTTTTCCATGTCTAACTTAATTTGCTTAATATCTTCTTTGTTTGCTGTTAGTATTTCTAATTTTGCATTGATTTCCTCTAGTTGTTGTTGGGATGCCATCTCTTCGGCTACAACATTACAGTCCGTACCCCCCTGTTTTTGTTTCTTCTTTTCCTGTTTTGTCTTCGTTGTTTCAGGGCTAGTACAGGGGTCACTCTGTGATGAACTCGATGGTCTTCTCTTCCCGGACGTACCTTTAGAAAAATATTTACTGACTGATGTACTCATTCTTTTTTTACCAAAAAAGGTCACCGATACTACTACAGACATACTACTGACTTTAAAGTCCAGTGTGTTGGCAACAACGTGACGAATGTTATACAGAGAGCCACATCACTCGCTCGCTTGCTGACAGGATTCAACACTGAAGACACGCCATATTCGGTGCACGCCTATACTGTTCACAAAGTGCAGGATCACATACCTTAATCAGATGAAAGACTTTCTTTTTTTTTGTTCTTTTTCTTTTTCTTTTTTCCCTTCTCCCCGAATAAGGCTTTTCCGAAACAAGTATGAAATTATTAACAATGCAGAATTTCAGTTGTTAATGTTCCTGTCTAAACTGACCGAAAAGAAGCATACGTGTCTTCTTTGAACGTGCTGATGTGGAGAGAGACCAGAAACACGTCCGCTCGGGTCCGGTGAGCGAAAGTCATCTGTCTTGTCAGTGTTTCATTACTGATAGACGTTCGCTTGCTGTTTAAGTTTTTTTTTTCTTTTTAGTTTAATGTAAGGCGTCTGGGTTTATTTAAGTTCTAATGTTTAGTGTGCTGTCACTTTATTGCATTTACCACTCACACCGAAAGGAACCATTGAACACAACAGCATAGCCGACAGTACTTGTAAAATGGCAGAAAAAGAAAAAAGAACCCCCCCCCCCCCCCACCCACACACACACACACACGAGAGAGAGAGATATAGATAGAGAGAGAGAGATAGATAGAGAGAGAGAGAGAGAGAGAGAGAGAGAGAGAGAGTGGCGATGGGGAAGGGCACATAGACAGAGACAGAAAGACAAGTGCACGACAGACAAACATAGAGAGAATGCGACAGGAAGAGAGACAATGAGTCAACGGACAAACAGACAAACAGACACACTCACTCTCATACAGAGAAATATAGAAAGAGGGCGGAAGAGATAGACAGATAGATAGATAGATAGATTGATAGATAGAGCGAGAGAGAGAGAGAGAGAGAGAGAGAGAGAGAGACAGACAGACAGACAGACAGACAGACAGACAAGCGAACATATAGAGAAGATTAAAGAAAAGTCACTCATGCTGAGACAGAGAGAGAAAGAGATGGGGAGAGACGGTCGGACGGACGGGCAGACCAGATCGACAGACAAGCAGACAGACGGGCGACGACCGACCGACAGACAAACAGAGAGAGAGAGAGAGAGAAGAGAGAAGAGAGAGAGGGGGGGGGGGAAAGAGAAGGCGAAGAAGAAAGAAGAAGAAGAAGAAGAAGAAGAAGAAGAAGAAGAGACAGAGAGAGAGAGAGGAGAGAGAAGAGAGAGAGAGAGGAGGAGAGAGAGAGAGGAGAGAGAGAGAGAGAGAGAGAGAGAGAAGAACATGAAAAGAAGAGAGAGAGAGATGGAGAACAACCATTTCGTCAAGCACATGCCATCAGTGAAAACAGATTTTCCACATAGAGATATTAAATCATGAAATTATCAAGTGTGATTGCATTCGCACAGTAGATTATTTTAGAGAATGGCAGCTTCTAAATATATGTTTTCTTCTCATGTTTAATTGTTGATTAAAAAATAATTTGAAGCGAAGATACTGTTTTATGTTGTTTTCCGCGCTATAGTTATACACATTTTGCCCAACAAAATGATATGATTAACTAAAACAGACTATGGTCAGTTCCCTTTGACAAACACCAAATAAAAACACCCAACACCAATAATTTCACTGGTTTTCCAATTCCAAGCCCTAACAGAGTTTCTATTTTATTTCCAAAATAGATTTACATTTGGGTACTCGAAAAACAAATGATCAATGAAATCAGTCTCATCACTGCAGTAATCACATCTATTAGAATCTGTTCCAGTACCTCCAGTTCGACAGCCACCAGCCCCAAGAACACAAGCTGGGAGTGATCCGAACCCAACGTCACCGACCAAATACCATCTGCTCCACCCAGTCATACAGTGAAGAGGAACTCCGCCACCTCCGGGAAGTGCTGAGCACCTCAGGCTACCCCAAATGGGGCCTGGGACTTATCAGGAAGCAAGAAGACCGCTCCCCACCCTTCCACCAAGAAAACGAGCCTCACCCTTGGACATGTCACCATCCCCTATGTCAAAGGTGTGTGACGGAAGCCCTCGCCCGCAAGATCAGGAAGAATGGTTTGGTGGTCCACTCTAAGCCCCACAACACCATCAGAAGCAGACTAGTGACCCCAAAGGACAAGTGGACAAACTAGAACTATCATCGGCAATCTACGAGATCCAGTGTGGAGATTGTGACCAGACATACGTCGGAGAAACAGAAAGGAAATTGAAACTCCGCATCAAAGAACACAAGAGAGAATCATCACCAGTCGGAGAACACTTGAACATCAGCGGACATGAGTTCTCCCAGCACAATGTCAGCGTCCTGGACCAGGAACCTAAATGGTTCCAAAGAGGGTTTTAGATTAACTTAATCATCCGCCTTTAATAATAAGTCTGTATTTTCTTTGGTTTTGCATTAAACTCTCTTGCAATACAGGACTCCACGTGGATGTCTACATGACTCATTTCACCGCGTTGAATCAAGTTCATCAATTGTCTTGGAATTGCGTTGCAAAGAGCATTGTATTCAAAACTGATATTTGCTTTATTTTTATCTATAACAGCTGAAACTTCTTCTAAACTCAAGAGTCGGTTTTCGTATTCATGCACTATGTTTTCAACACATTAAAATCCCTTTTTGAGCCAATTTTGAAAATACAAAGCCTTGTCGTTATGTTGTACTAGTGTGTTATGAAAAAGCATTTGACTGTGAACGTTCTTGCTGTTACATCCTCTAATTTAGTTTCTTTTTTGTATTATCTAAATATGTGATTATGAATTCTTTCCAATGTCGTTTTCTATTTCACTCACTTTCGTAGCTGCTTTGATCTGCATTTTATCCTGAAAATATTCCATTCTGTACAAGTTTACCCAAACACCATTTAAGGTCCAGTTCTCATATCAAGTCCCCCCTTCACTATATAGTCACTATCCATTGTTTTCCTTTTCACAAGCTTTACGGTTGCTAAATGTTCTTAGTCATATAAACTTATACAACAATGTGTTCAACTGACTAAGAATTACTTCCGGGATACCTATACATTGCATAACGAATGTCAATTGGCTGACAATATAGGATTTAACAATAGCAATTTTGCCATGTGTACTGAGATCCCTTCTACTCCATTGTTTTATCATGTTATGGATTCTTTTGACCAGACTCTGCTAATTATTTTCAACATTTCTGGCCATTATTTCTGATTAAAAAAAATGTCCAGGATTTTTATTTTGTCAGCTATGGGAAACGGTAAAGTGCGTTCTTCTCTCTCCTTTATCTAGCCGTAATGCTTTTGTTTTGTGCAAATTCAGTTTAAGTCCCAAACAGTTTTCGAAGGAGTTAAGTTTGGTAAAAGAAATTATCATATCCTCTCTATTTTTAAGAAATAGTGGCTTGTCATCTGCTGACTGCTTTATTTTCAATACTGTGTTATCATTATTTTTGGTATTATAATGCCTGAGACAGGACTGTTTCTTATCTTTATTTCCAAAATCTCTACTGCCAAAATAAATGCAAGGGGAGAGAATGGGCAGCCTTGCCTATTTCAACAATTAATATCAAAGGCCTCAGAGATCCATCCACCATGGCTAATGCTACTCTGGCAGTTGCTGGTTTGAACCAATATCCATGTCTGGAAGCCATTGCCCAAACCAACCACTTTAAAAGCATACAAAATGATTTTTTTTACGTATGGTGTCGAAAAGCTTTAGAATAATCTAGAGCCACAAGGTATTCTGCTTTACCCATTATATTTAGATAATCTATCGCATCATCTCTCGTTCTTACAACTGTTGCTATGTTTCTACCCATTATGTACCCTACTTGATCCTCATCAAGCAGTTTCGGTATCATGCTTCCTAATCTCATCACTAAACTTTTTGCCAATACTTTGTAATTAGTGTTTGTTAAAGTAATAGGTCGTCAGTTGTTTAACTTACCTCTGTGTAAGTCAACACGTTTGTGAAGTAATGTTATGACTCCTTGCCTGTGTGTGAAAGACAGTTCTTCTCCATTAAAGGAATCATTGAACGAATAGGTCACTAAAAGACCTACTAAGCTCCAAAAGAATTGATAAAATTCCATGGTTATTCCATCGCTTCCCAGAGCGGAACCATTTTTTATCACTCTGAGAGCATTAGTTGTTTCTTTCAGTGTTACTGCACCTTCACATAATGCAGCATCTTCTTTCTCTAAACTCGTTATGGTCTCTATTTCTAAGAAACTGTCTGTGGCTGCCTCTACATCTGCGGCGTTTGTTTTCTGATTATATAGTGTTTCATAATATGATACTTGTTCCCCTAATAATTCTTTCTGGCTAGCGATAATTTCTCCTGAGTCATTAAGAAGCCAAGTGATTAAATTTGTTTTCTGCCTCTGGCTTTTTTCTAAGCCTAAAAAGTATTTTGAATTATCCTTACTTTCTTCAGTCCATTCAATTCTTATCCTTACTTGTGCACCTCTCGTTTTTCAATCTATATTAATTCTGGTTTTTGTTTTACAGTCAGGAGGTCTGTCTGAAGCTGTTCATGTTGGGGGTCATCTGATATTCTTCTCTCTTATTGCTGAAGGCGACACTGTTGTTGAACAAGTTCGTTTTTCTTCTTACAAGACAATTTTTCACCAAATTCAATGCAGAAGTTCCGTAATTCTAACGTACATAACTCCCATTTCTCTGAACTATTAACATGACCATTCTCTGACCAGATGGAATCTAACAAATTGCTTATTTTCTGTACAAACTCTTCATTCCTCAAATGACTTGTTCAAGTGCCAGTAACCAGGACCGCAGGTAAAATTTCCTTCACTGATATCCAATACAAATGCTTTGTGATCCAATTTGGGAGAAAGAACATGCTGGCATGATACGCATGAACTCAGAATACTTTCGGAAGCAAGACAATAGTCTAAACGGTGCGCTATAAATGGCTTATATCGACATCAGGTGTAGTCTCTGTCAAATGGGTGGTGATTTCTCCATACATCTGTAAAACTTAAACTGTCGGTTGTCTCATTTAAGACGTTAACGTTTCTGATATTATGCGCTCTGCCAGATATGGTATCGAGCTCGTTGTTTAGAACACAGTTTAAGTCTCCAAGGACAATGAAATCTTCTTCATTGCATTCACCAAAAATATCATTCATGTTATGAAAAAAAGGAAAGCTTATCATTTCGCTTACTGGGCGCGTACACATTAGCTATTACGATATTGCGTTCATGGCGTGCAACAGAAACAACAAGCGTTCTTTTAGTGACCTTTTTACTTTCACTTTGCCATGAACATTTCTTGAAATTTAAAATCACTCCCCCCCCCCCCCCCCCCCCGACTTCATGTTGCACCTTCATTATAGATTTTATCACCCCATTCTTTGTTTCATGTTTCAATTTCATTTTTTTTTTGTTAAATGGGATTCCTGTAAACAAATAATATCCGCCTTTTCCTTTTTTAAAAAAAGAAATTAAACACCAATCTTCTTTTGATTTTGTTTCATAACCCTCTTATATTCAAAGAGCTAATACTTATATTATCCATCATAACATTTTTTTTTTCAATTTCCTTTTGTAACCCTTTTGTTTTCATCGACATCACCCGTAATTTATCCATAAAAAAACAAAATTTACATGTAAATTATAACATTAACCATGATTACCAATGATACATTCCAAGCAGTATTCAAATTCACAATCCGTTGGACAACAGCCAGTCTGTCATCAAAAGGTCGATGGGTCACACACAGCGACTACTGCCACCATTGAACCGTAGCCCTCTCGGAGGCCGAACGCACGGGGCTGGCGAATTCTGACTCCTCCTGTCTGGGCACCTTTCCTCTTCCCTCTCTCAAGCTGTGTTGCTCTCTCGAACGGCCACGCTTCGGGGTGTCTGACCGTACGCGACGACCCTGTTCAAGAGTAGACAGAAGGTCGGCTGGGCGGGTCGACGATCGGCTCCTGTCAACATGGCCAACAGTCTTTGTACCAGGTGTGGAATCTTTTGCTTGTTGATGGTCTTAACTTTACTTTTGGTCTGTGTCTGTTGGTCAGTGATTTGTTCGTCAGTGCATGTGTTAGAGAGTTGGCGTGACCGGTCTCCCCGTTTATGTCCAGTCTGTTTGCATTCTCTGCACACTATATCGTTCTTGCACTCTGACACATAATGACCTGATTCATAACAGTGAGAACAAAAAACTTTCTTTTGCAGGAGCTTTTGCTCTCTATGATAAATCTTTGTGGACAAAATATTGATCTTCATGATTTTTTTTCCAGTGGAGACTGAGGGACGGTAATAAAAAGAAATCGTCTGCCCGTTAAAATCTGGTTAACTTAACTGTCTTCGTCTGTGGTCCTTTCCATTTTTATCTGCGATCGCAGTTCACAGCCAGCCTCCGCAAGGGCATGTTCAATTTCAGAGTGCGCAACTGAGACAGGGAGATCGTCTGTCCACACTGTTGTGGTTGGTTGGTTTTCCTTCACCTGTGTCTCGAAGAATATAATGGTTGATGTTGGATACCTGGAGTTAAGTGTAACGTAGAACCATTCTTTTCACAGAGTTCCGTACGGGCCCCCTTGGTTGCTGGAGAAATCTGCCACAAACCTCTGATGTTTTGCGCGCTCGAGGATAGAATCCTGTCCCGCCACTCTTTCGTCAGCCAAACATACCTCCAGTACCGTCGGTCGATTGTCAAGGTTGTCCGGGATGTCTTTCGATTTCAAAAAGACCGGATTAATGGAAGTAAATGTCGCCATACTTTCCAGAATTTTCAGTCGCAAAACAGTAATTGAACGGTTGAAGCGCTGTGACTGACGAGAAAGCCCGTGCTATGAACTCGCTTCAAACGCAAAATTCGGTTCGAGCAGAGAGCGACTGCTTCGTGTCCGCACGCAACGAGTGTCATACACCGAATCACTGTCATCAAGTTGTTTCTCAATGGTTCTATTTCCAGCCCAAATTTCTTTACTTTATGGTGTGCCCCAGGCCTCAGTGCATGGCTCTATCTTCTCAATTTGTATACTTATTCCATTTCCACTATTGCAAATCAGCATGCCCTTTTTCATCACTGTTTCTCCGATAACAATCCGATTTATATTTTTGACCTCCTGATCTTTTAACAACGACTGGAAGTAATCAGTCCTGAGTGTTTGATCTAAAAAAGCTTTATGATAGACAACAAAGTTAAACTAGACGAAGGCAGGATGGAAATAATGTTGATCTTTCTACCAAAGTAGAACTGAAATGATGTTGATCTGTCTACCTTTCTTCCAAATCAACCCTCTTTTCCCCTCCAGGAGTTGCGACCTTGCCGAGGTCAGAGGGCTTGCACAGTCCAGTGACTCCGTAGACTCTGCTGATGGTGGCATCGATACTTGAATTGAAGGCTACTTTGTTCTTAACAATTTTTAGATAAGTGTAGCCAAGTTGCTGACTGGCCTAACCACAACGTGGTAGGAGTTGATGCCCTAAGTAGGGTCTCCCATGTCAGACAGATTAAGCGTGAGGGCCCTGATAAATCAAAACTTGGCTTTTTCCTATTCTATCCTCTGCCTTCCGTACTGGATCGTTTCTGTCTTCTTCTCCCCTTCAAGTCTTATTTTCCATGTTCTTTTCTCTGTGTGGTCTTCTTAAGATATGCCGCATTTGCTTTGTAGTGCAAACTCTGATGGAGGGGAATGAAATCCTGGTGACTGAGAGGGTAGATGCTCTGAACACAATTCCTGCGTGGAGGCAAATCCACCACCTTCCAACCCAAAGTGGATGCCCCTGGCGAAGGCGGTACATCCGCCACTTTTCAGACTGCCCAGTAGTCTAAACCGTCTTCTGCTGGATAGAATTAAAAAAACAGAATCTCGCCTTGACACACTGATAACAGTAACTGTGCGGTCAAGGGAGCCCACCTTGTGCAGATGGTCAAAATGAAAAACCCAAGCCATCTCCACCTGCGGGGAAGTCTGTCAGTGGGTATGGAGAGTTAAACAAGCTGGTCTTTCCTCAGAACACATTTGCTCCTTTAATTGCAGGTAACTATTGAAGATGAACTGATTTCTCTCCTGTTTGTCCTCTGCTCCATGGATAGTATATTAGTCCACTGGAGTATTCGTAGATTAAACTCTAACTTTGTGGGGAGCTGCGGCTTTTGTGCCACACTCTTAAACGTCAGATATTAGCTCTTCGGGAAACGAAAATTCAAAGCCAGATCTTCAATCTTTCTGGCTTCAGTATTCTTTTGATACCTGCATTAACTTCCATGTTGGGATTAACAGATGGCGCTGCTCTTCTTATCCACAATTATTTGTTGTTTAACCCTATTGCTCTTACTACCTCTCTTCAGGCAGTAGCTGCGAGAGTCACTCTCCATAAAACCGTTACAATTTGCTCGTTATCTCTACCACCTTCTGTTTCGGCTGGTGGGTAGGACCTTCTCTGTCTGATCGACGAACGTTATCGCCTTTGTTTGCTGCTGTGATTGTAATGGACGTAATTTCTCTGGGATAATGCAAATGCGTCATCTCGAGGTCTCCTTTTGGAGGGTGTTTTTCTCAGCTTGATATGTGTTGTCTGAATGATGGCTCTACTACGTAGATGTGTGATCGTCGCTGGTTCTGGACTATGAGTGGTCTGTCCATAACAATCTGCATGGAAGTGGCCATTTTCCCGTTGTGTTACAATCCATAAAAACTGAAAACGCATTTATTCCATGACACTTTAATTATAGAAAGACGAATTGGAATCTTTTTGCTGCAAACATTTCAAAGGAGCTCAAGCAAACTGACATTCCTCAAAGTCAAGACCCTGCAGAATCTCTGATACTTTGATTAAGTCTGCAAAAACCTGTATTCCAATACAGTCTAACAGCCAAAATGTCTTATGTTGATACCGACTGCCAACAAATCTCAAGAGAAGAAAAATGGGGCTCAGCGACGGGTTTTTCAAAGACCCCCAGCTCCCAGTGCTCGAGCCCATCAAAATCTGCGTGCCAGAATGAGACATACCTCAAAATTAAGCAAATGCCTGTCTTGGAGAGATCTATGTTTCAAGCTGACACCCACGTCTACGAAAAGTCTGGAAAATAATCAGGTAAATTAAAAGGAAGAACACCAGTCCTTCAATTCATCACCTGAAGCTTGCCGATGCTCTGATAACTGACAAGCAAGCTGTTGCCAATGTTTTGCCTCCACGTTGAACAGAATTCGTCCTCCTCAAGTAAATCTTCTGCTTTAAAACACAAAAAGAGAAAAATAATTGATAGAAAAATCTACATACTTCATTTCGGACAACTCTGAAGCGTACAATCTACCCTTTTCAATGGATGAACTGAAATCAGCTCTGCAAACCTGTAACGATTCTACTCCTGGCGTTGATGATATTCATTACCAACTTTTGAAACATTTTCCAGAGAGCTGTCTCCAAACACTTCTGAAAGTCTACAATCATTTCTGAACCACAGGGTGCCATCCGCCTTCCTGGTGGAAAGCGCTGATCATTCCGATTCCCAAGCCTGGAAAGACCTTTCCAACTCTTCAAATTATCGTCCAATATCTCTGACCCGTGCCTCTGCAAGCTAACGGGAAAAAAATGGTTAACTCCGGTCTGATGTGTAAGCTGGAAACTGAAAAGAACATTGCGTGTTCCGGAGGTACCGCTCTACTGTTGACCATTTAGTCCGTCTGCAACGCCTTCATTAACAAATAGCATGTGAAAGCTATCTTTTTTGATCTGGAGAAAGCTAATGATACCACATGGAAAATATGGAATCCTTATGGATCTTCATAAACTTGGTTTTCGTGGTCAGCTGACTGTTTTCATTCAAACCTTTCTGTCTGGTCAGCAGTTCCAAGTCCGTATTGACCCTACGCTCTATGACATCCATGGGCAGGAGTTGCGTGTACCCTAAGAGAGCATTCTTTCTCCTGCTCTCGTCAGTATGAAAATTAACGAGATACTCCATTTTGTAAACCTGGGTTCCGAGTTCTCTCTGTTGATGACTTTGCACTCTACGCGGATGGAGCCTCCTGTGCCAGCGTACAGCGTCGAGTCAAACTTAGAGTGAATAACATCTGACAGTGGGCTGAGGAAAATGGGATTACCTTCTTGGGTACCAATTCAATGTATGCACTTACACAATTTTCGTCAATTCTTTGCTGATCCTGAAATTCGTCTGGACAAAGCCATCATTCCAAATGAAGAGCTGTTCCTGGTGCTTCATGTAGACGTTTCCCGTGTCTGTCAGACACTATTAGTCTCTCACTTTTCTTGCTTTATTTTTTCGATTCACGCGATGTGCATGGTATATGTAGCATATAATCCATACCAATGGCCACACTAGCCTTTCTTCCGAAAGTTGATTATATGATTTTATGTGTGTGCAAAATGTCATGCGTGCGTTAACACACAGAACCTCGGTTTATAGCCAAAATCGAAAAAAAACATTTTCGGGAAATGGAGTCAGAACTAATGTTAACTCCAAGGGAAAAAGCATCCGTGTACAGAAAGGGCCCGGCGGAGATCATTTTGGCAACCGCAGGATCATGGGATTACGAGTCCTGCGCTCAATCAGCTGAGCTGTTTCCGGCCCACATTTTCATCTTCTCTTTGAAAAGTTGGTCTAGATGTCTCTAAAGGCACATTTCGTTTCGCACTTGGGATAGCTCAGTTGGTAGAGCGACGGACCCGTGATCCTAGGGCTGCGGGTTCGAATCTCGGTACAGAGGGCTTTTCCCCTCGGAGTTTAACATTGGTTCTGACTCCATTCCCCATTATAGTCCTTCGAATGAGACTATAAACCGAGGTTCCGTGTGTGAACGCACGCACAACATCTTGCACACACGTAAAATCCCATCACCAACTTTCGGAGGAGAAGGCTAGTTTGGCCGTTGGTATGGATGACACGGTACACATAGCATGCACCTTCCCCGAAGATGGAGTATGGCTGCCTTAATGGTGGGATAAAAAACGGCCATACACACAAAACTCCACTGCCTGTCTATTCAGGGAGTGTCCGCAGGAGTATCAGCCTGCGTACGCAGAAAGAAAGAAAAGAAAGTTTCACGCTTTCACCGAAAGACTCTTTGAGAGACATGCGGAAAATGAAATACTGAAATCTGATCTTGAAGTCTCCAGTGTATGTAGACGTATTCGTTCACTTGAAACAGGAATCAGATGCATCTCCACAGCAGTTCTTCGCTCTTGAAGAGATTTGTTTGCGGACTGAATGGCCAACAGATCAAATTTGTAAACTACACAGCATTTTCAGACTGATATGCAATTCCGACTATATATTGCCTCAAAACAGGACAGCCTCTTTCTTCTTGCTCAAAGACAAAAGTATCAGACAACAGTATGACGTTACTGTTTGACATTCATCATTGACAAACCATTGCCTTATGACACTCAGCATTTTTTTGTACATTCTATAAGTGACAATCTAGCGCCTCCATCAGTCCTTCAGCTCTTCAAATGTCCGTGCAAGGACAATTCTGTTTTGAACAGATGCAGCTGCAAGAGTGTTGACATGCCTTCAACAAACCTGAGCCAAAGCTCTGTGGATTTCCGAAATAACCAGTGTAAAGAGGACAGAGAAAGCATGATATATGATATGATATGAACACTTTCTTATCTCAAAAGATGAGAAATTAAATAGGTGCATAGTAAAACGTATCACAAGACAAAATACATAATACAAGAATCATCACAATCAAGTAGCCTCTTAAATAATTTACATGTACAGTCCAACACCCCACCCTCCAACACACACACACACACACACACACACACACACACACACACACACACACACACACACACACACACACACACACACACCATAGTCATTTGAAAAACCCCATACACATGAATACACATAAGCACACTCATAGGCTTACACTTACAAGCACATACATATACACACAAAAGCACAAATTATATATGCAAATACACATATTCACACAAGCACACACATACCCTACCCCACACCCCACCCCTCTCTCTCTCTCTCTTCCCCTTCACACCACCCCCGTCTCTCCCTCTCTCTCCCACACCCTCACACCACTACGCAGGCATGAAAAGTCATACAAAAGACATCATGAATTTAAAAGATGGATCGACCTGGGTATAAAAGTTTTTTTGTGTCCTATATTTGACTCTAAGGGTCCTAAAACGACGTCCAGATGGCAAACTTTCGTAATATTTTGCTAAGACATGGCTATCATCACTTTCTTGCTTCCCTCTCCACTCGTCTGTCATACAATTCTGGCATTCCAACTTGGTTCCTTCCAATCACTTTGGTATACACATTCACCACATCATTCAACACTCGCTTGCTCTTCACACCCAAACTTCCATACCAGCACATAAAAGAAGCTGTGAGCAATGACTCAACACAACATTTGTAATAAGTTTGTAAGGTCACAGGATTAACACCAATATTTCGTAGCTTTTGCAAACAGAATATTTTTGACTGACAATTTTTTTTTATGGATTTTAGTAACATTGTTATTAAAAACTAATTTATCAATCATCTACAGTCATTCGTAGATATTTATACTCATTCACATAATGACTCTAAGGGTCATTAGAGACGGGGGGAGGGGTGATCTTTCCCGAGGACCTTTGCTGTCAAGTTCTCCCCAGAGTTTCTTCCTAGCAAGATATGCATTTCTATATTCCAAGTCACTACTTCTACTAGCTCTGCCGCATATAAACTATAGCAGGTTATCAGGTAAACTGTCCATTCCACTTGCATTTACTCTGGATTGCAGTTTACAATTTTGTCGAGTTAGACCAAAGATATATGGACCAAAAATATAAAGATATAGAGGGAACTGGATCATTACTTTCGCTTTCCGTAGTTGAAGTTCCATAGTGCATAACGAAGGCATTTGCCCCTACCTGTTAATTTGATTAGCTCTCATACAGTAAAAAAAATCTAAGAGCAAATAATGAATCGTTTGCTCATCTCAGTAAACGTGCTGGATTATTATACCTTTACGAGGACGTCACGCTGGTGTATTTGATTGTGTGTGTATTATAGCAAACGTTATCAGTTCCTTTGCAAACTGAACGGGGCGCAAGCCCGTTGAATATTTGCATTGATTTCTGTGGGAAGTAACGCAAAATAGATTTTAGCTGCCCATGCTGAACGGTTTATTGTTGTAGTGATACCAGTATTGTGAGGTAGGTCCCTCCACCCACTCTCCTGTGACGTCCATACTGGCCTCTTGTATTAAATATGACAGGGATATTCAAATTCATGACAGAGCACGCGACAAAATCCAGATATATGCTAAAAAAAACATCTTCAACTTGCTGAGTTTTTTTTTTTTTTTTTTTTCTCTACTTCAGTTCACTTGTTAAAGGAAACAGTCGACCAACCATGGGAACTGGATTGACGAATTAAAACAGTACAGAGACAGGATGCTTCACACCAAAATGAAGAACTGATATAGATATAGATATAAGATACGGATTAAGGATCCCTTCTTCCTCAAACCACCAACAATTATACAGAACAGCATTAACTAAAATAAGTAACGTCTTTACTCTGTATAGTAAAAAGCGTGTTTTTTCTGAAAGTGCCATATTTGTAATCTGGGTCCTAGAGCAAATAACTACGCACAAAATTGACACTGAAGCCATTAGAATCAGGAATATGTGTCCAGGTATAAAGTATTTCACTGATCAGAATAAAACAGAAGCTGTGACACGGGTCAATGTCTCAGACTGTGATAGCAGCTTACCAAGCTTCACAGCCAGTTCTGGAGTAGTGTATGGTATATGTGATGAGTCTTCTACTTTCTGTAAAATGCACGTAAGTGTAAGACGATCAATGCATGTGGGCCTTCATCTTCAACGCCTGAAGTACTGGTGTGATTCTGGTGATTGGAAAACAGCTGTGAATTTTTTCATTTCGAAGAGTAGGGTGTATCATGTAGCATGCGATTTTCATAGCTATAACGAACGCATTTATCAGTCAATTACAAAGAAAATCTATATAGAGCATACAAACAATCCTTCAGTGAAAGCTGATATTCATGAAATCGAATACTTAAACCTCATCATAGAATGTTTGGGGAGCTATTCTGGATATGTGAAGATGCCAATATTACAAAGACACGTGGTGTTGACAGGCGAGGAACTGAAAGGTTCCTCTGGTCACATTTTTATCATCACAGTCTTGTGCAGATCCGTCACCATACCTCTTGCCCAGTCGCAGCAGAACTGGATCTGATGTATCGAGAAGAGAATTCAAGCTTACAGAGCACAGTAAGGACCTGCTTTGATCTTAACACACCAGCGCGCGTCTTTCCTACATCGCATCTTGTAATTCGATGGAGGGGTTATATGCAGGGAAAACTATATTTCTCTACACTTCCTGACCGCTATCAACCCTATAAGATGTCTAGTGGTTTGTTCAATTGTTCTGTGACTCATTACTCCCAGTTCCAGGATCACCTGGACTGTAACCTGAGGACAGAGTGTGAAGACGGACGTGATGAAACAGAACACTGTCCTTTCAGCAGTCCTGGCTGCCAGGGCTTGGCGGCTTCAGTCAATAAATGCTTTAAAACTGTGAAAACGCCAAGGATCTTATCCACCTTTACCGCACTTGATTATTTGTGCAGAAGCGTGAGTGGCAGATTACTCTCACTGAAATCAAGGAAAGAACAGGAAGACTTTTTACACATTTTCAGACGATATGATACAGCTACTACTATTTTAGGTTTTTCATCTGGCTGGCAGTCTGTGCCTTTCATGTACAGCAAGTTTCGCAAGTGGGCTGGCACATTAATTTACAGCATGAACCACTTCAGGGGAAGATTTTCCGATCTACGTGCAAGATCAAGACAGAATGGAATGGCACGTGCAATGGAAATTCTTATTTCTCCTCCATCTCCGATTGTACTCGTTGGTACTATCGTAATTTGTGAAACCAAACTACCCTCACTCGCAGGTTTTCAGTCTCATATTACGTTACTACATCCACATTTTTCTAAATACACATTGCAAAGCACACGGCAGTTTCTATTTGTTTTTCCAGATAATCACATGGCACACACATTTTTGTTTCATTCGTTTAAAAGTGGCGTTGGAAAAGAATCATCTACTCATCGTAAAAAAGTTCATGAACGTGAGTTATAGTCTGTACCCTTCCATGTCTGCTCGTAGAATGATCAGTGCAAACATACCTGCTATGTTTTCATGTGATGATTTTATCACCTCAGTTCATTACTCTTTTGTCTGTGACTTTAGACGACACTGTCCAGATAGCAGTGATGAGTCTTTTTGTGAACACTCTTCATGTCAGGGTTTCCAGTGCTCGAATGCACAGTGTGTTTTGCACAGCCAACGCTGCAATGAATATTCAGACTGTGTAGATGATTCTGATGAAGTCAGCTGTGCAGAAACAACCTTTCACTTTCTTGTTAAAGACAATATGAAGATGCAAAAATTTTACATCAACTTAGATGGTACTGGTTACTTTAGACAGGAGGTGATGAAAGCCGAGGCTTCATGTCCTGACACTCATTATCGTTGCACTGCCGAATGGCTCTACTGTCTTCCTGTCTATACTCTATGCAATGGATTTTCTGACTGTGTCTATGGAGAAGATGAAGACAAACTGTGAAAGCACTACGTGCCCTTACTACTACTACCAATGTCTTGATTCCAAAGTGTGTCTGCATGAAGATCATCTGTGTGATGGCTGGGGTCAGTGCCCACAGCAGGATGATGAACTGATGTGTGACAGGATCTGTCCTGACGGCTGTCTTTGTCAAGGTAATCTTTTCCTGTGTAACAGACCTTTTCCTGCCGACTTTTTTCCCCACCTCCGCTATGTAGATGCTGGAGGGTCAGGAATGTTGCTTGCTGCTTTTCCAAAAACGAGCATCTTATTCATCTGAATCTGGTTGATTGTTTCTTGGTCAATGCATCAGGTCTGGAGCTCGGCAACTTGCAGGTCATTGACCTTGCCAACAATCGGATAAAAAACTCTAGATATGACAGTTTTTCTTTATTTGCCAAATTTAAGAATTATGTCCCTAAAAAAAACCCATTACAGATTTTGACATGCAGATCATTAAAGCGCATCCATTATGCACTAAGACGAATTGATATATCAAGAACACACCTCACTATGCTCAGAAATAACGTCTTAGCTTATTTGCTTCATGTGAAATATCTGAACGCATCCTTTTCTGATATCGAAACCATTGGATCCAAAGGCTTTAAAAGCATGCATCAACTGGTTGAATTGGATTTAAAAACAAACCGATTAAAAAACTTTCCATTCGATTTATATTCAATGTCGAATAGTTTGAAATACATACATTCATCAAATTATAGGTTTTGCTGTGAGGATATACTTCCCAAACAACGAAGTGTAACAAAGTGTTTAACAAGTGGGGCTATACTTCCATCGTGTAGTACATTGCTTCCATTTGAATTGCATCTGGTTTTGTTCTATGTGGTGTGTGTGTCTTCTATTTTAGGAAATTTGTTCTGTTTTGTGATTTCATTTACTGTCAAGGAACTGTTCGGCAGCAGGTTCGTGAGGTTAATCGCTCATTTACATTTTGCTGATGCGTGTATGGGATGCCATGTCGGTATCAACTTGGTGACAAATAAATATTTCTCTGGAAATTATGTCTGGGTTGAAAAGATGTGGACCAGAAGTGCAGCGTGCAAAATGAGTGGGTTTCTCTTCCTTCTGTCAAACGAGGCGTCGGTGTTTTGTCATTTTGTTCATCACTTTGGATCAAGCCATCATTCTCTGCTTGCCAAGGCATTCATCAATATTCCATAAACGTTCAACAGCTGTAAGTTGTGCTGTGATGTGGCTTGTTGCCATCCTCTTGTCTGTGACTCCCTTTCTGCCCGCACTGTCTCACTGGGGTCTTTCAGGTCAGTCTGGTCTTTGTCGACTGGCTCTGTTCCAACAGTATGACCCTAATGGAAAATTTTCATGGTTCAAAGTGACTGTAGCAATCAATGGTCTCCTATGTGTAGTGACTGTCGGTTGTCAGTTCATTATTCGAAGAAGAACACCAAAATACAGACTGTTATTAGATCCCAGCATAAGATTCTCTATTCTTGTGTTCACTTAATGACAAAAGTGTCATTTATAGAGTCTGTTTGTTGGTTGCTATTGGCATGGTTACAGTGTTGACTGCATGTGGTGTGAGTGGATCAGACCAGGTCTACGGGACTCTGGTTGTGTTCCTGTTACCACTGAGCTCTGCCCTCAACCCTGTGTTCTACATATGGACTGTGGTGACACAGCACAGAGGACAGACACGAGAGAGAAAAAACTGATTGCAGTGCTCAATTCCAGACTTGACTGGAATTTGAAAGGACAAAAAAGATTGAATTAACTGCTTACAAATGAGAACAGCAAACTCACTAAACTAACTACGTACAAATCAGAACAGTGAACTCTAAAGCAGTCAATGCAGAAATGGTTTAAGTATGTGCAATAAAAATCAAAATGCATTTATTTACCTTACTAACACGTATTCTTGTACTAAATGACAAAAAAAACAAAACAAAACAAAAACAAAACAAACAAAAACAAACACAGAAACAAAAACAAAAAAACAAAAACGATAAAACAGCAAGTGAATAAAACTAGTATGCTCCATTCTGCTCGGCGAATCACGTAGTACAATACATAATAATGTCGAAGTCAAAGACGGGTCCTTTAAATGGTATATTCACGAAGGAAATCCTCAGATGTCGCGATGGTTATTCAATGTTGGCACAGCTGCGACGAAAGGGGGGCGGCACACAACATTCACCGTATGCCCAACACGTGTGACTTGTCCAGGGAAGGTAGGTGACCATAACTGTCCTTCTGCGCGCGCACACACACACACACACACACACACACACACACACACACACACACACACACACACACACACACATACACACACACACGCGCGCGCGCGCGCGCGCGCGCGCGCGTGCACGCACATACATGTGCGTGCACGTATATACCTATTCAAACTTTGCATTCGGGCATCGATATTTGGAGCATACATTCAACCCAAACAGAATCACTCAAATTCATTTGCATTGCGGAGCAAATTCCCCATCCCCCTACCCCTGTTCCCTACCGAAATGGCTATAGTCACCCATTCTCCCAACTACATGTTTAAAAGTATAAACATAGTGATTAGAATTAGAAACAGAACACATAGATATACAAGAATCTTCAGTGATCATGGGAATTGGTTAATAATATAGAGAGGGAATCTGTAGTAATCAGCTATCCTGCGTAGACTGGCTTGAAGAAAATTACACAAAGAAACTGGTGAGACAGGTATGTAATTTGAATTTTTCGCATGTCTCGTTGTCTTTATTTGGCTTACCCGGTTTTTTTCGCACAGATAGGTTTGTCTCACATATAGTTTAAAAAGATCGTCTCTAAGCTCGGAAAACATACAATAAAAAGAAAGCAAAAGGGGATACAAAAAGGGGCAACAACTTAATGATGACTATGCACTTCAGAAACACATGGTTCTACCCAAAATTGCCATCCCATAATTTGGAGATCGGACTTTTGAGCCTCATAAACTTTCTATGGGATTACCTCAAGGTTCTTCTCTTTTCCGCAGTTTTGTACAATGTTTACACTAAAGTCGTTGCAGACCTCAACGGGAGTGCTGATATAAGCAGATGACGGCCTGATCTCTAAAAAAAACATCAAAGAATGCTCAAGAAAGAACGAAAGCAGTTCAGTAACAGTTGAACAACATTGCTCAGTGGTGTCAACAAACTGGATCGACCCATCAACACAACAAAAGATCATCTCTAAGCTCGGAAAAAAATAATAAAAAGAAAGCAAAAGGGGATACAAAAGGGGCAACAACTTAATGATGGCTATGCACTATGAAGCGATCTGTAGCAATCAATGCTAAGTGCATTTTCGTTATTTTATTCGTTTTTGTTTCACCTGAAGAAGACCTAAGAGGTCGAAACGCGCGTTTTTTTTTGTCTTGTGACTCGTTTGTCCACCTTTGTCTGGGCGGTTCGCTGACATTTATTTAAGATTAACCCAACAAAAGCTCAGACATTATTAGTCTGCACTCTCAACAACAAGACATCAGAACAATTACCCTCACCAGTCGTCTCCTTCAATGGAATACCAATTGAATCAACTATTCTATTTGGGCGTAGGCTTTGACAGAATGCTAACCTTTAGAAAAACATGTTGAGAATATTGTTCTTAAATGCAAAAAAAAGGCCTTTCTGTCATGAAAACAATGGCAGCTAAAGGCACTGAACAGCGCCATCTCTACCGACTGTATCACGCACTCAGTGTGACAGATTATGGATTAGGGCTTACAACACTGTCCAACAGCAACCTCTTCAAATTAGAAAGAATTCAAAAAGAAGCAATCAGGTTGATCCTGGGAACCACGACGGGCACACCAGGTAAAACTATGCGATACCTGCTCGACCTTCCTTCAATGCAGACCAGACACAAGCTAGAACAGGTGAAGGCATATTTCAGAGCACTGCAAAATCCCCAAAAACCCCACTTCATGCGGCGGTCAAGGAAACAAAGGGTACTCGGCTAGGACATGAAAAATCATGGTTGGGACAGGCAGAAGACAGTATACAGCTTGTGTGTATGTTAGCAGAAGTCAAAGAAACCAAGGAATGGGAGAAGTATCCAGACCACTTGAAACACCCCTACCAATTGCCATCGCTCCAGAACTTGGAAGGCATTGTCGAGAATGGCCAGAAGGCAAAACCCACGCAGAAA
>JADBJO010000964.1:602500-606217 GCA_016801955.1 Conus betulinus | reverse complement strand
TTTAACAACCATCAAGGCACAGAACCGTAACCTTTCTCCGTCCTTTATCACGTTTAAGCTTTGTACATTATTCCATCTTCCCTCCCAACACACTTATGCCCGCCCCACATACAACGAAAAAGGAACCTATAAATACTTCCCCAATGGAGTGCGCTCTAAGCTTACATAAACACACTATGTTTTTAACATATTTTGTTTTTAAAAGCATCAAGTTTCACACCTATACATCAACGAAAGTATATTTTATTTTTAACTAAAGTTATGTTGAATGATTTTAATATCAAAAGTATCAAACTGATTTTGATTGTCATGTTCTATCATTCTATCTTTGAAATTTTCGAAATATGTGTTTTTTAACTAGATTGCACTGCTCATGTACCGATAAGGCTAGTTTAAGATATTCAGAACCAGAGATATGTTTTGCTCCACATTTAGCTGCCCTATCTACTTTATCGTTATAATAAAAGGAACTGTGTGAAGGAATCCAACAAAGGATAACTGGGTGCCTCCTTCAATAAGCATGTGGATCAAACAGCTTACCTCAATAATCATTTCAGGCCTAGTATGCAAATGTGAAAATCTTTTAGTGCCTGAAGGACTGATTTTGAATCTACACAAAACAGAGCTTGAAATATTGTTTGGGGGAAATTTAAAAGGTAATTCAAAAGCCATGAGTATTGCTGTTAATTCAGCTGTGAATATGGATATGTTACATCCAATGTAAAAATATTTCTCCACCCTCAAGTCTGGGATTAAGAATGCACAACCTGTTTGCTTACCAATACATGAACCATCTGTGTATATTTTTAATTGGTTAGTGTATTTCTGGTCAATATGACACTTAGTATAACTTGTTAGCATATTGATATTTTCATCTTTTTTGATGTTGGTGTGATCAATATCAAAATGAGCTTTTTTAAGTTCCCAGGGTGGAATAGGACAAAAAGATGGTCTGGGAGAGAAAGCTTCCTTTTCTAAAGAAAACCCCAGAATCTGAAAGTATTTTTGATGTATAAGTTGCTATAGTTATTTGAGAAGTTATAGACTTTGCTCTTTTCGGAAAATCAAAATCTGATCTCATTTTAATTTCTGATTTGATATGTGTTTTTCTAGCTGTACTTTTAATGACAAATTTACAACATGTTAAATCTCTATATATCATCTAGAGGAAGTACCTGGGCTTCATAATATGTACGTGACGATGATGCGTGCACAGGAAGTCCAAGGGTGCTAATTTCAATGCCTTACATTCAATACTTTGCAGTTTTTTGTAATAGATATTTAGGCGCATTGAAGAATATTTCTTGGGGCATAAGTTATTTTTGATCTCATTAAAGATTTACATAGAGTAATCAAAGTAGCTGGATCTTGCCCCCACTTTTCTTTTAGAATAATTTTCAGAAAGTTTAATGTTTTTTCTCTCGCTTTTGTTAATAAATATTCGATATGAAAGTTCCATGATAATTTAGATGTAAAATAAACTCCTAGAAATTTAATCTCTGTTACGTACTTAAGAGGAGTATCATCCAATGTGAAAACAGGGCATACTTTCTGGGTTAGATCCACTGTTTAAAAAGAATCATATCATATTTGTTTTTTTTCGGTTGACAGACTTAATCCATTTATCTTCATATAATCCACAATCTTGTTTAGTTCTCCCTGATAGATCTTTTGACGGAATTTTTATATCTCGTTGTGAAGTTTTCTTTTTTTTTTTAACGTTACATCCATCCACATGCATAATAAATCGTCTGCATATTGGACAAGAACAAACATTTTTTGATAATTTGTTTGGCAGATCATGCATTAATAACGAGAAGAGAAGTGGCGCTAATACTGACCCTTGAGGGATTCCCATTGAAAGTGTTCTACTTGTGGAATAAATATGTTTTTCCTACTCTTGTTTCTTATTACCCTATCCTTCAGAAAACATCATCTGACATAGTTGTATATATTTCCTGTCAAGCCAATGTTTTTTAAGTTGTTCAAATAGCTGTAAATGCCACACTTGATCGTAAGCCTTATTTATGTCGAAAAAAGGTAGCAAGAACACATTTTCGTCTAGCAAAACTGTTTCTTTATATTTGTTGATAATTTCACTAAAATTCAATTTCTGTAGTGGATCGACCTTTCTGGAAACCAGCTTGATTGATTGGTATGATGATGTTATATTTTTCGCAGTAAAGTAATGTACAAGTCTATTCATAACAAATTCTTTCTGAAAGTTTACATACATGTGAGGTTAATGCAATGGGTCTATAATTCTTAGGATCCTTGTACATTTTCCTTGCTTGCTTATGAATTGGAACAACGATCGACTGTTTCCATATTTTTTGGCATAACACCATTGCTCCAACATGTACTTAATAATTTATGAAGAAACTCTACAAAATTTTCAGGCAAATTTTCTTAACATTTGATTAGATATTGCATCTAAACCAACAGATGATTTTCTTAATGGTATGGATCTAATGGCTTCTTTTTACTTCTTGGATAGTTATAGGAGGAGCATTGATATTGTTACTATTGTCTGCTGTAGATTCATCCTGTGCTTTAACACCTTCTTCTTTCTCTCTGTATATTTGGTCCGTTCTTGTTAGACCTTCAGTGCGGCTTACCTCAGCAAACATGTTTACAAAGGCTTCTGCTTTCTCATCAGCACTAGGAAGACTGTTGTTATCTATTTTTATATAGGGTACTGTGGCGATGTTAATCCATTTTTCATAGCTTTCAGTTCCTCCCACACTTTACCAATATCTTTATGATTTTTAACTTCAGAGTTACAAAATTCATTCCAATGCTGCAACTTTGCATCATCTATGACACATCTACACTTTCTTTATCTGCCTTTTTTCATTTCTTTATGGTTACTTGCAGATCTCTTTTTACAATAAATCTTGAATCTTTCTTTTTTTTCTTTTTATTGGCTGTTTCACATTTTGTGTTCCACCATATATTTCCATTATGTTTCTTTGACTTTGTGTTTTTTTCATCTTCGGGATCGACTTGTCAGCTGCTGCTAAAATATATTTACAAAATGCAGTGTATTGGTCATCTACGTTTTCATTAGCTGAGAACACTATGTCTGTGTTGTTAAGATTAATTTGAAAAAGTGACCAATCCGCATTTTTGTAAATATATTTTGGAATAATGTCTTCTGAGATTTCCTGTTCTAATATTTTATTCAACGATATTATTATTGGAATATGATCTGATCCTAGTGGATTGTCTCCTGTTTCCCACATTGAGTTTACTACAAGTGACGGAGATATAAAGGTTAAATCAATGGCTGAGGGGTTATGGGTTGCTATATCTGGAATGCGAGTAATACTTCCATTATTTAGCAAATATAGATTAGAATCAGCTATGTTATCTATAATCTATTACTTGTAACATAAGAGCAGCCATGGTCCCAAAATGGAGCATGTGCGTTAAAATCTCCCCCAATAACCCATTTGTCTCTTTGGTCTTGGAACCCTTTTAGCCATTCTGTATTCGTATCATCAGGTCCTTTTGGAAGGTAAACTGAGGCAATGTTCAATATCAAAGAAGAAGTAAATTTAACCCATTGCTGCACAGCATGAAGCAGAAGGGATGTTATTGGGATACTGGTGGAGTTCTTTCACAAAAAATCAGGCCTTCACGCACATAGATAGCTGTTTGGATTCGTCCCGCACATTGTTCGTAAACTGGGGGGTGATAGAATCCTGGTAAATG